>CABHPP010131548.1:0-58920 GCA_902168425.1 Peromyscus attwateri | reverse complement strand
TCTCTCTCTCTCTCTCTCTCTCTCTCTCTCTCTCTCTCTTTCTCTCCTCTCTCTCTTTCTTCTTCTTTCTTTCTTTTCCAGAGCTGGGGACCGAACCCAGGGCCTTGCGCCTGCTAGGCAAGCGCTCTACTACTAAGCTAAATCCCCAATCCCTTTTTTCATTTCTTTTTTTTTAAAGATTTATTTATTTATTATATATACAGCATGTATGACTGCAGGCCAGAAGAGGGCACCAGATCTCATTACAGGTGGTTGTGAGCCACCATGTGGTTGCTGGGAATTGAACTCAGGACCTCTGGAAGAGCAGTCAGTGCTCTTAACCTCCGAGCCATCTCTCCAGCCCCCTTTTTTTCATTTCTTAATGGTGACATTTATCTGTGTAAAATCCCCTTTAGTGTTCTTTCTTTGAATCCTATCAGGTCTGATTTATTAAATTTTGATTTTCATTTTTCTCAGGACATGTTTAAAATGCATTTTTTATTTTTCCTTTGGCTCAGTCATTGTTGAAGAGAATTTCGTTTAGTTTCTCTGTGTTTGTGGATTTACCAGAGTACTTCCTGTCACTGGTTTCTTCACATTTCAGTACACTGTGTTCAGCAAAGATACTTCAAAACACCAGCCCATGTCATCCTCGAATACTGGTGAAAAGATCCTCAAAAAACGACCAGAAGATTCCAGGAGAGTTCCTGATTTTCAGTCCATATTGGAAGCCCAAAGCTGAGCCCTAATGTCAAAAAACAAATGCATCAGTGGCCAGGATGGGACAGATGAACTTGCCAGCCAGAGTAATTAATGGCAAGCAGGCAAAAGCAGAGCTTCCTGCTAGCTTTTATCTGGTCTGCCCAAAGTTTAGAGTGGCTCTTCCTCTCCAAATAATCTGACCAAGAAAACCCCTCACAGAAATGCTCAGCAAATGTTCATAGCAGCACTGTTTGTAATAGCCAGAACCTGGAAACAACCTAGATGCCCGTCAACTGAAGAATGGATTAAGAAAATGTGGTACATATACACAATGGAGTACTACTCAGCAGAGAAAAACAATGAAAGCATGAAATTTGCAGGCAAATGGATGGAACTAGAAAATATCATCCTGAGTGAGGTAACCCAATCCCAGAAAGACAATCATGGTATGTACTCACTCATAAGTGGATTCTAGATATAAAATAAAGAACAATCAGACTATTTTAAATTTTTTATCAGTGGATTCTACTGTAGTTTATCGGTGGATCCTGCTGGAATATCTGATGCAGACAAGCACTGGAGAGCTCCTGTGGCAAATCACCCTCTGGAGCGATGAAGGATCTTTCTACTAGCACGTGGAGGAGACCCGATCTAGTGTTGGTGTGGCCCTGGGGTTCTGTTTATGTCTTTCCTCAGGACAATGAGGTTCCTCTTTGGATTCCTGAGCACTAAACGTGCCCTATGGCTGCTGCTGAAGCCCAACATGACAGAGACCTAATGGGTCTTCATGAAAAAAATCTATCCTTCTGATGTCAATGGAGATTGAGAGCCCAACATCGCCAGCTTTGGCAAGCATTAATGTAAGCCTAGGAACTGTAACCATAAGATTGGATTCTCCAGAAGAGCTGCTAGCTAAAGTCGTGCTGGGATCAAGAAAAATGGGCCTTGGCGGTACGTGTTACTGGAGTTGTACCCATGCCAGTGGATGTCCACACAATCCAGAAGAAAATTTGACATTGCTGCTGCTGCTGTTGCCGTTATAGTAATGGTGCCCACCACTGCTACTCTTTCTGGGATTACCATTTCATAATTGCTTACTACAGCTAGCACAATGGAGACCCTGGCAACAAAAGTAGCTACCACAGTTAGTTAATCTCTCATTCTATTGGGCATGATAAATTTAATTCAGTAGCTATATACATCTCGATTGGCATTGAAAATTATAAATTTATAAACTCAAGTTCCAGTTGCTTCTGGGATACTATCATACAAGGACACCAACGTACAGTATGGCTTGTTAAGGAAGGGAATGGCTCAGTTACCTTTAGCCTACTGGCTTTGGGTGAGATAGGACCTCTGTTGGTCTTTTCTGTATCGAACACACAGATTGCAAGCCCAGTGCCACTTTGAGATCTTTGGCAGCAGTTAACTCTGCAGCTCACATACGATTGAGCCTGTATGATAATGAGTATTCAGAGACGGGTAATGCCTGGGGGGCACTCACCAACCTAAGACAGAGCACCTGTGTGGCCTGGGCAGGCGTCTCCATGACGGGTAAGGTGACTTGCTGACGTCCCATGCAACCCAAGTCAGAAGCTCATTTTTTAATAAAAGGGGGACCTGTAGGGCCCTGGCCCCCGTTTTGGGTAACTGTTGCCTTGCTTGCGGACCTTGACCTTGATATTCTCCCTATGCTAATTCCCTGCCAGGCTCCACCCTCCTGAATGCTTAAGGGAAGTTCCTTGCCTGGTACCCTGAATAATGGGTGTTAACAGATTAGAAGCAAGATTGTAAAACATCAGTAGCGAACTTCTGCCCTCCAGGGTTCCCCCATTGTGCTGTAAGCCTGTATTTAAGACCTCCTCCCTCCTTAAATAAATGACATTCAGCATTAAAAATTAAAAATATATTATATATATAATTGAATGAATACTGTGAATGTAATCTATGAATACCACAAATGTGATTAATATCATGAGTGTAACTAATGAATATCATGAGTGTAATTTAAAAAATAAATAAAGTAAAAAAAAATGCTCAGCAATTTGCCTTTGATTCCAGAACTCATACAATTCTTGCATACAGTTTCCTCATTATATTTTCTTTCTTTTACTTATTATTAATACATTTACTATCAATATTTTTAAAATCATAATTAATACTTATAATAACCGTGCTGATAAGTTTCTGTCAACACAAACCCAGATATATCTGGGAAGAGGGAATGTTAGTTGAAAAAATGTCTCTGTAAGATTGATCTGAAGGCAAGTCTTGATTACCGATTGATATGGATGGACCCAGGTCACTGTGGACAGTGCCACTGCTGGGCAAGATGGTCCTGGGTTGTATAAGGAAGTAGGTTAAGCAAACTCTGAGGAGCAAGGCAGTAAGAAGGATTCCTCCATGGATTCTGTTGTAGTTCCTGTTTCTGTGTTCCTGCCCTTGACATCTCTCTATGATGGACTGTTAGCCTGAGAGCTATAAGCTATAATAAACTTTCCTTCCCAAGGTTGTTCTTGGTCATGATGTTTATCAAAACAAAAGAAACCTAGCCATGGAAGTATCTTAGTTTCTTTTCTAACTTTACAGTGATTAAAAATAAAAGTTCAGAAATAACACTTCATAGGTGATGAGACTGTATGAACTGCTCAGACACGAGCTATCTGAATGTGCCTTAGACAGCAGACAGTCTTGTAGCAAGAGTTTTTCTGCCTGGCCCACAATCAGGACAAATCTCTGTCACCTGCCAGTCCCACAGCCGCTCAGACACAACCAAGTAAACACAGAGACTTATATTGCTTACAAACTGTATGGCCAAGGCAGGCTTCTTGCTAATGTCCTTATATCTTAAATTAATCCATTTCTATAAATCTATACCTTGCCACGTGGCTCGTGGCTTACCCGCATCTTTACATGCTGCTTGTCCTGGCGGTGGCTGGCAGTCTCCTTCCACCTTCCTGCTCTTTTCTCCTCTCTGTTAGTCCTGCCTATACTTCCTGCCTAGCCACTGGCCAATCAGTGTTTTATTTATTGACCAATCAGGGTAATTTGACATACAGACCATCCTACAGCACTTCCCCTTTTCTTTTTTTTTTTTCTTTCTTTCTTTCTTTTTTTTTTTTTTTTAAAGAGGAAGGTTTTAACTTTTACACATCTCCAAAGCCAGCTTGGTATATTTGGGAATTTGGGCATAGCTTCTCTTACTACTTCCTGCTGGAGGGGGGCGCTGTATCTTATGGGGACACAAAGAAAATTTTAGAATTATGGAGTAGTCCGTGAGGGTGTATCGTCTGAGCCAGTTGCCTTGAAACGGTTCTGGATGTTGGATCATCTGGGCCTTGGTGTCATCAGAGACCTTTCAGGGGGTCTTGGCTGGTCAAACCTGATGTATCTTAATCTGGAACAAACCCATAGCCTCTGGCTTTTTGTGGAAACAAAATCAGAGCTTCCTTTCCAAAGCAACATATCCTTACATCCAAATTTTGAAGTCAAGGTATCTTTAAAATATACATATTGGTTTAACTCAGCTTCCTTTACAATCAAATATCTCTCTGCAGTTAAGAATCCCAAAGACAACACAATCCAGATTCTCTGTGTGATATCCATCTTTACGTGGCTTATATTTTTTACTACCTTTACTGTCTCTTTAAAGACTTTATTTCTCAAAACTATCTATTTCTTTATATAACTGTATATATTTCTTTTTCTCTCTCTTTGAAGCCTACATACATTTTTACACACATTTTAAAGCATTTAAAGTCTTGTTCCATCTGAATCTGTCTTATTGTGAACCTATTGCTTTAAACTGCAGCATTCTAAGACTGAAACGGTGCTGTGGCTGCTGGCTCCGCCCACCTCAGCTTCCCAACATGGCGGTGATGCGTTTACCATCAGCTCTGGGAGCTATCATGGGTCTATGCTTCTATCAAAGCAGCGTGTAGCCCAGAAACCTCTTTTTTTTTGTTTTGTACTAGCAAAGGCTAAATCCACCACGCAGCTTAATGTGCCACTTGCTGAGGCCTCATTCCCGCCATACTGCAGGTCGAGCGCACACGCCAGGAACCCACAAGTAGCTCAAACCGGCAAGCTGCTGCTCATTTGAGAGAGATAATTAGGAAGCTGTTTTAGCTCCGTTTTAGAATCTTTTCTCAGGTTTTAGGTGGAAACTCTTGCCAACTCGTTGGGCACCATTTGTAGCTCAGTCTGATTCATAATATTATTGTATAACTCATATTAACTTTGTCATCTACTTGATAACCATCATAATGATACGTCTCCTAAAAATTTTAAAGGAAAAAAATTCACATTCATTTCTACCAGGTACTTTGGGTTGCTTGCTTTATTAATTGAAGTTTTAGTCACTTGCTGTCACAGCATGGAGATAATTACTAAGTTTAAAGTCTTATTGAAATTCCCATAGAAAACACTTATATCCAGAAGTTGAATCATTGGTACTTATGGTGCATATAGAAAATGGCTATAAAGACAGCTCAAATTAATTTTGAAGTTACAATAAAGAAATGATAACTTCTTTAAGAGACAAATAGTTTTACCCTAATTTAAATACAATATTATATATATGCGTACATATACCTGCAGGTGTATGTATTAACCAATAGGGTGCTGCATTATATAAATTTTATATACTTTAATGTTTCTGTGTACTAATTAAAATCAGTCCCAAGTGGAACATCTACAAAACAACTGTTGTGCCTAAGGTTCAAGGAACACTGTGGAAAAGAGGGCAGAAGGGCTGTAGGAGCCAAAGAAACAGGGAATTTGCTGTGAGGCTGTGTCTCCTGGTAATCTTGGAAGTTACACCCATAAAGTTTCATCAACATGACATCTATGCCAAGCCACTCAATCCCCGTGCCTATTTTTTTAACCTATAAAAGAGAGATTACTTTAATGATAGTCCCTAAGTGCCTTTTCAACTTTAACATGCCTTATATTTATCTAACTACAAAAAAGTGAGCCAGACATGGTGGCACACACTTTTAATCTCAGCAGAGGCACTCTGATCTCTGTGAGTTCAAGGCCAGCCTGGTCTCTGCAATGAGTTCCAGTCCAGCTAGAAGTACAGAGTAAGACTCTCTCTCAAAAACAAAACACATAACAGAAATAAATAAGAAAGTGATGATGTTTTAAAACAGGGCGTCTTTGTTGTAATACTCAGAGAAAATCTAGTGGAACCATTTCAGATCACAAAGCTGCTGGAGGTTCCAAGGGAGGTCAACACAGCATCAAAACACAAGGAAGCAGAAATAAATTGACAAGCAACATTTATTTTTAGTGGGGCAACTAATCTGCTGGCAGAGGATCTCTGTTGAGTATCAGCTTCATTGCTTACAACTGGGTGACAAAGTAAACGTAACTTTTCTGACTCAGTATACTCATACATAAAATGGGAATGAGACTATCTACTTGGACTATAGCATAAGACGACACAAGGAAATACAGCACATTCAAGTACTATGTACTCTATACATATGAAATCATCAAAAGCCGTCACAAGTGAGTATTATGAATTATCATTTGGGAGCAATACAGAGGTTGGAAAAATAGTAAAAGAAAAACTTCAAGTAAATAAGAATGATTGAGATATCAGACAAAACTAGTAACTTCATGATTAATTTATTGTATTCCTAAAGAATCTGATTCTACTTTAGATTGCACATGGCTACACTTACTTTTTCCAAGCAGGAAATAATTAAGTTATCAAAATAGTCAAAAAAGTTACTTTTCCATCAGTTTCTAGAAGTTAAGAAAAATATCCAACCTTCTAGTGCATTAGCCTTTGGATCTGGTTTAAACTCTTCTGCTTCACTAAGATAAAATAAAAAAGAATAATTTTAAATATGTATATTTAACAAATGAAGAAGCTACTGGTTAACAACGATCTGCCATTCTCTACATGGAAGCAGACCTGGGACAGAGTGCTGCTAAAATTCAAAATGGAATGAGAATGATTTATGAATTACTTTTCCCCACTTTTAAATTTATTATTAAATATACATAAAATTGACAACCATGGAAAGTTGCAATGTATGGTTTTCTGTCGTTAAGCACATTTTCATTGCTATGCAAACATCGCCATCTCCCACTTTTAGACATGTCTTGTGCTCAAACACTAACACCCATTTGGTGCCCAATGTGAGACATGACCACAAGGACAGAGAAACCATGCCAGCTATGAACAAACTGAGAAGACATATTTGGTAAGACACCTTGGAAGTCCTCAACGAGAGAGTTAGGTAATATTAAAAGGAAAACGATTTCCCATGTTAAGGATGGGGAATATCATAACATGAGGACATTAGGACCCTGTATAATGCTACTTTAGGTGACCTGAAAACAGAAGCGGAAAATGAAAAGATATATTACTTAATTGAGATTGACATAATATCAATTATAATTACTAGCAGTCTGGTAATTCATAATTTATCCTTAATAGTCATACTGGTTTCTTGTGCCAAATATGAGAAGTGGATTGATAGCATACAAGCCTTAGAAAAACTTATAAATGAAAATAAGAAAAATACTCAGACACAGAGAAATTTATACAAGAACCTACTACACCACCACATGATGAAACTGAAGAGCAGCAGCCCAAGGATGTTAGAAAATCAAACTTAGCTTACCCAGTTACTATACAAGAACTACCAGTAGATAGTCATCCCCAAGGTTATTAAGAAGTTAAAAAGGAATCCTATAAAAATATTAGATTGAGGAGATTTAAGGAAGTGATTGTTTCATACAGTATTCATTCACTCTATGTGAAGCAGAGATTAAATTCATGGTCAACCCAGAAAAGAATTATCCCCTAAGACTGGAAAGGTTTGACAATAGCAATATTGGGAGCCAGTTCTCAGCTACAATGGTGAACATGGTAAAAAGAAGAAGCTAGGGCTATAGAACAACAAAATAGAGCTGGGAGTATTAATATTTCCCAAGATCAGTTTTGAGGTGAAGGTCAATATGCTGAGTTACAAAGGCAGCTTTAATTTGATGCTAATGCCTTGGCTTTGGTGTTATGTTGTTTAGCAACTTTAAATGCTTGGGACAAGGTTGAAGAATCAGGAAAGAGGCCTGAATCATTTACTAAAATTATAAAAGGTCCTAAAGAAGAATTCATTGATTTTTTGTGAAGATTGGCTTCAGCTGTAAATAGAATAGTATCAGATCCAGAAATCAGACAAACATTAATTGAATCTTTGTTCAGAATGCAAAAGGGCGATTAGACCTTTAAAGGCAAGATCAGCACCAATAGATGAGTGGATTAGAAATATGATATGATATTGGATCTCATGTTTATAATGTTACTCTTATAAGAGAAATAATTTCTAAAAGTTTTAAGAAAGGTCCAAATATCAGATGTTTTAATTGTGGTAAGTAAGGTTATTTGAAAAGGGATGGTAGGCAAGGCATTCCTAGAAACAATGATTATTTTGTAGATAATCCAAATAGAAGGCCCCAGCCTTCTGGTGTATGCAGAAGGTAGACAAAGGCTGGTATTATACTAATGAATTCAGATCAACAAGGGACAGGCAAGGTAACCCTTTGCCATCAAAATGCCCTAAGGGGCCTCCCACAGGCCTTGATATCAAATTTGGTTTAATAATTACCTGTCATCATTGGAGAAACTCATAAACAGAACAATTAAGACTTAATACCTGTTATTAAAAACAACACTGATCTGGATGTAATCAAGGATAGAACAGCTTCAGTAGATAAAACAAAAAAATTCAGAAGAGACAAGAAAACAAGTATTTTGGCAACAAATGATAAGAGACCAAACTTAAAAATACAAGTAAATGGGGGTTGGGGATTATGCTCAGTGGTGGAGTGCTTGCCTAGCAAGCACAAGGCCCTGGGTTCTGTCCCCAGCTCCAAATAAATAAATAAATAAATAAATAAATAAATAAATAAATGATATTGAAATTGAAAGTTTACTGGACACAGGAGTTAGACATAAATAGTTTCACCAAAATGTTGGCATCCAAATTGGCCTTTTCAGGAGGTAAATATTCAGCTTTAGGGACTGGAACTTTACCTCAAGTGAAACAAAGTGCAAGATGAGGGGGGAGTGTATAGGGCCAAAAGGACAAATAGAAAAGTTAAAGTCATATGTGGCTAACAGCAATGAATTTATGGGGAAGTGATTTGTTGTAGCAATGGAAAACACAGGTTAACATTCTTCCAATCTCATAAACAAATCATAAAATAAAATATGCTTCCAAGAAAAATGTTAAAAGGTATTATCATGAAGATTCACAGACCGTTCAGGTTGTACATAAATAGGACACAACAGCTGTTGGTCTTTTAAAAGTACCAACAACTCTACCTTTAAAATGGTTAAATGACAAATCTGTGTGGGTGGAACAATGGCCTTTGGCATCAGAAAAATTACAGGCACTAGAACAGCTGGTACAGGAGCAGCTAAGTGCTCAACACATTGAAGAATCAACTAGTCCTTGGAATTTTCCTGTATTCATCATTAAAAAGAAATCTGGAAATGGAAAATGTTAACAGATTTAAGAGCCATAAATAAGGTGATTTAGTCAAAGGGCTCTTTACAGCCTGGAATTTCCTTGTCTTCTTTATTACCTAAGGGAAGGTCTATTTGAAAAATTGCTTTTTTTTTTTAAACTATATCTTTACAAGAACAGGATAAAAATGTGCCTTCACAGTGCCTACTTATAGTAATGTTCAACCTATTAAAAGGTATCAGTGGAATGTTCTTCCATAAGGAATGTTAACAGCCCCTCCTGTGTCAATATTTTTTTTTTACAGTAGCCATTAGAAATAATTTATAAGCAATTTCCTCAATCTAAAATTTGTCAATATACTGATGATATCTTACTGGCTGGTTTAGAGATATATATACCTTAGAAAAAAACATTTGATGAAGTAAAGAGAATTTTGCCTTGCTGGGGATTACAAATTGCTCCAGAAAAAATACAAAGAGGAAATTCTACCAATTATCCTGGATATAAGATAGGTTTATTGAAAATCTGACCACAGAAATTAGAAATCAGGAGAGATAAATTACAATCTCTTAATGATTTTCAAAAATTGTTGGGAGCACTGGCTAAGGCCCACAATTGGATTAACTGCTCATGAGCTAAGTAATTTCTTTCAAACCTTATAAGGTGATAAAGACCTAAATAGTTCAAGAAATTATCAGCTAAGGCTGAGAGAGAATTTGCTCTGGTAGAGAAGAAGTTACAGGATGTGCATTGGATTGCTTGGAGCCAAAGCTTGATTGTATTCTGGTTATTTTACCGTCTATGCATTCTCCCACAGGAATTCTTATGCAGAGAGAATATAATATCTTAGAATAGATATTTTAGCATACAAACAGAGTAAAATATTATATATAAAATTTTTCTGAATTGATTCTTAAAAGAAGACTTTGTCAATTAGCAGAAATAGACCCAGCAGAAATTGTGGTACTTTGTTAGTTTGTTTGTTTGTTTGTTTTTGAGACAGGGTTTCTCTGTGTAGCTTTGTGCCTTTCCTGGAACTCCCTCTGTAGTCCAGGCTGGCCTCGAACTCACAGAGATCTGCCTGCCTCTGCCTCCCAAGTGCTGGGATTAAAGGTGTATGCCACCACCACCCAGCTTGATACCTTTTACTAATGCTGAAATTGCCTCATTGTGGGCAGAAAATGAACATTGGCACAGAGCTTGCAGTAATTTTTTGGGAGAAATTAACAACAAATGTCTCCAAGAAAGAGACATCTGTTTATAAAAAGAACTAATTGGATTCACCCTCATATAGTAAAAGGGACACCGATTTCTAGATCCCCTACATTCTACACTGATGCAAATAAACCAGGAAAGATAGGTTATAAGTTAGGAAAAATAAAGTGGCTCAAAGCCCTTATGATTCAGTTAAAAATTCAGAGATATATGCCATTCTTATGTGTTTTTTTGTTGTTTTTTTTTTGTTTCTTTTTTTAAATATTCCTGGATCTCTTAATATAGTTAGATTATCAATATGCAGAAAGAGTTGTTTTACAACTCATTCCAGATTATTCAGAATTAACTTCACTATTTATTCAACAGCAAGTAATCAGAAATAGAAATCACACATTGTATGTAACACATATCAGATCCCATATGGGTCTACCAGGCCCTCTATCACAAAGTAATAATGAAATTGATCAGTTATTAATAGGAAGTGTGCTAGAAGCCTCAGAATTTCTTAAGAAACACCATGTTAATACCAAAGATTTGAAGAAATATTTTGTTTTCTATCACTTGGCAACAAGCCAAGGAAATTATAAAGGGAATGTCTTACTTGTTCTTTTTAGAACCAAACCCCATTATCTGCAGGAAGTAACCCAAAAGGTACCCAAAGAAATAAACGTTAGCAAATACATGTGTTTCATTTTGCAGAGTTTGGAAAATTAAAGTATGTGCACCATACCATAGATACATATTCAGAGTTTCAATGGATAACTGCTTTAATTTCTGAAAAGGCTGATTTTATAATTACACATTTATTAGAAGTTATGGCCATCATGGGAATACCTGTATAAATTAAGACTGATAATGCTCCAGCATATGTCTCTAGTAAAATGAAACAGGGTTTTTTTTTGCATATTACAACATAAAGCATAATACAGGTATACCACATAATCCTACAGGACAAGCACATATAGAAAGATCTAATTGTGCTTTAAAAGATATACTTAAACAAAAAGGGGCAATAAAGACACACTGAAATAGATTACACAGTGCTTTAATAACTTTGAATTTTCCAAATGCTAATGAGAAAGGAATGACAGCTGTGGAGAGACATTGGATAATAATAAAAAAACAAAACTATGGAATTAAATCAGTCTGTATATTTTAAAGATGTGTAGACCTCAGAATGGAAACAGAGACATGTGTTACATTGGGGAAGAGGTTTTGCTTTTGTATCCACAGGAGAAGAAAAGTGATGGAAACCATCAAAATGGATAAAGATTAGATTCGAACAGGGAGACCTCAAATAGGAGAGGTGCTAGTTCATCAGACAGCTTGGTCATTCAATCTAAACTAACTTATAAAGACTAACAAATACCTATCATTTAGTCAGGCATGAAAAATAAAACCAAATAATGTTTTGAATGATAATTTACCAAAGGCACATTTGCTTGTGGTGATATTTTATTTGTGCTCTAACAAATAAAGCTTACCTGGGCATCAGAGGACAAAGCCAGCCACCATATTAAACATAGAGGTCAGGCAGTGGTGGCACACGCCTTTAATCCTAGCATTTGAGGCAGAGATTCATCCTGATCTCTGTGAATTCAAGGCCACACTGGGAACAGAGCCAGGCGTGGTGGCACACGCCTTTAATCCCAGCATTAGTTAACCATAGAGGTCTGGAGGTTTGTACAGACAGACAGGAAGTGATAGAGCTGGGCAGAAAGAGGAAGTGGTGTAGCTGGGCGGAGAGAGGAAGTAAGATGGCAGGGCACAGAAAGGTATATAAGGCATGAGTAAATAGGAAGTAGCTCTCTTGGGCTGAGGATTTCCTAGCAGTAAGAACTTGTAGCTGGCTTGTTCTATTCCTCTGATCTTTCAGCTTTCACCCCAATATCTGGCCCCAGGTTTGTTTTTTTTTTCTTTTTTTCTTTTGGTTTTTCGAGACAGGGTTTCTCTGTGTAGCTTTGCGCCTTTCCTGGAACTCACTCTGTAGCCCAGGCTGGCCTCGAACTCACAGAGATCTGCCTGCCTCTGCCTTCCGAGTGCTGGGATTAAAGGTGTGCACCACCACTGCCCGGCCAGGTTTTCTATTAATAAGACCGCTTAGCAATTCCTGTTACACTTGCCTTATTGGCATGAAATGAAAAATGGGTTTCTTAAAACACATGTCTTAATTCCATGTTAGAATGTTAGACTGTAGATTGCTACATGGCCCATGCCATCTTGGACATCAGCTTTTGTGTTTTCTTCTTAAATAAAAAGGATATTTTTTTTGTTTGGTATTAAAAACACAGTTAAGAGATTGAAAATGTTTTAATTCAAAGGATTGCTACAGTTCAAACTTGTTTTCTAAATCTCCAAGAGTTGGAGTGAATTGGAGTTAAGATAAAATATTTGAGCAGGGTGGTGGTAGCCCCTGCCTTTAATCCCAGAATAGACTGGTGAATCTCTATAAATGAGTTGTTTTCTAAATTCTAGAGTTACAATGACCAAGGTCATGGTGACAGATGCCTTTGATCTCACCACGCAGGGAAAAAACTCACAGACAGCTCCTAATTGGTATGTTTGCACACTAGGGAAATCACATACCATCTTTCCAGAATATTATAAAATCTCTATGAGGTTTCTAGAAAGGCATCTGATTCCCAGTGGGCACAGGAACAAAGAGCTTTGGCAACTGTAAGCTCTTCTCCATGCTGCAACACTGACCAATATTGAACCAGTTGATATTCTAATTATGGATATCATATTTATTGGTGAATTGGCAACTGGGGGCTCTTCATAAAGAAAAAAGGAGTCCACCAACTTTTTCCTGTTGGCTTCTAATGGAAACACTTCCCACATAAGGAGAATAAATGTTATCTCGTTTGAGAGACAAATCTGGACATTTTTATGAGGTATGGAGAACCTTATACTTAATCATTGCCAACCACCCTATGATCATAATGGTGCTGTTACAATGATGGATTGGATCCATTTAATGCCAGAGACCTTAACAGGCTTAGCTATGTAAGGAAATGTATTACAGTGGAACCGATACCTATCTGAATTCCTTTATAACCAGGGTATAGTAGCAAAGGGGTCTGTGCCTTCCCACACTGAGGAAGTAGTTCAGTTGCCCATAATCCCCATCCTTAAACCTATCACTCCTCCCCCAAAAGAGGCACCTATTAAACTGTGGGGACCAAGAGAAGGATCACATTTGGCTAACACATGGTTTACTGATGGTTTTCAACCACTGATGGAAAGCGACAGCCTATAGACTAGGTATGGAATGGCCAACACTGAGGAAGGAACCACAAAATCAGTGCAGCACTATTGGCTATAAGACAAACAACTAGGAAAGCAAAAGGAGAATCTCCATCTTCTCCAATTCATGGTGTATGTGCAATGGTATAGCTATATGTCATCAAAATGGAAAACCACTAACTCTCAGATAAATGACAAAGACATCTGGTCATAGGAGGCATGAATGGAAATGATATAACATGGAAAAACTTAGCAAAGACATCAAATTTTATGTGGCTCATACAGGCAAGACAGCCAAAACATCTAAAAATAATGAAATAGTGGACAATTTGGCATCACGTTTAATTAAGACTAGAATATTAAAATTTGCCAGGGAACAATTAAAATAAATCAGCAAGAATGATAGATTACATATTTTAAAAACTTAAAAATTTACCCCTAAGTAATAGGGGGAAATGGAAAACCAAATTAAAACAGGACAACCCTATGACAATAACTATTATAAGGAATCCATAGCCAGGTGGTGATTCACAACTTTAATCCCAGCACTTGGGAGCGAGAGGCAGGCACATAAGAGTTACAGTGATTCAGCCTGCAAAAGGCAAGCTGAAATTCAAAGTGAATGTTCTTTGTGATCTAAAAATAAATACATTTAAACATTGAATTTACATATAAAGAAAAGGGGGAATGTATGCATATTTATTCTCACATACTGAGGTATATTCAGTTTCAAAATTTCAAAATAATTATTTTAATTGAAAGATAATACTTGTTCTATTGCCAAAATCATTTTGCCCTAGGAAAGATAGAACCTGCAAAAACAAGGTACTCCCAGCATTTGGGTTGGGGTAGGGTTTTGATTTTATCTTTCCAGGAGAATAAAAGTGTCCAACTAAGGAATCCAGAGACCACTGGAAAAGTGAAACATCTAAAGAAAAAGGATGTATCATCAAATGTCCCAAGAAAAAGAGTAAATTTGGCCAGTGGTATCACCTACTTCCAGCTGACTGGCCTGAAATCCCAGCTCAGAGTTCTAGAATAGTGACCCAAAGATCAGCTTCGGACTATAAACTGCTCAGGACGTTCAAATTTCTGAGTTCATATCATACTGACAGAAACATTTTACAGAACTTTGAACTGAAAAATGCTTAATCCAAAGACTGCCAAATACAACCTACCTGGACATTGTGGGAAGTTGGACAGATATAGCTTCATTATTGCAAATAGTTCTAATGTGTTAGAGTAAAAAACCTTTCCTGTTTATTTAGACAAAAAAGGGGAAATTTTGCAGGATATTTGATCACACTGTGAACCCCGAGATTGCATTATTTATAGGAAAAAACTGTTTCTAGTTGTGTGGCCCAGGTCTAGCACACACCTTTAATACAAGAGCTTTCTGCTTGAAAATTGTAAACAGGATGAAATAAAGTCAGCCATAGGTCAAGAGGCAGAGCAAGCAACCAGTTGATAGGATGAGAAGATAGGATTAATCCATAGAGAGTAAGGAGTCAGGAAGATGGATGGAGAGATGCACAGGAAGTTGAAGGGAGGATCACTGAGTTTGACGTTTTTGTTGGAGATGGTGTAGGAGAAAGGTCTTTTTCTGGGATGTCAGAGGAGGAAGGTCAGTCAAGTGCTTTTGCTGCCTCTCTGAGTTAGTAGGCTTTCATCTGGCCCCTGAGTCTTTATTGGTATAATTGAACATTTGAGATTTAGTTGAAAATAACAGAGCAGATGATTTTTCTGTTGTTTTCAGTGCTGTGGATTGGACCTAGGTCTTAACATGAGTTATGCAACAATCTCACTTTCTACAGATCATTTCTAACTTCCATATAACTCAGCCTGGCATCTGGATCCATCTTATCGACATGAAGTTCTCTATGGATGTCCAACAAATATTTATAGCCCAAATACAACATGGAATCCCTTGTTTAACAAATAAGGTTGAATTTCCTTAAGCAGTGTCTATTTTCCATTTTCTCTTCAGCTAGTGGTAGGTTTTTTGTTTTTGTTTTTTGTTTTTGTATTAAATACTGAATTGAGTTTCATGCCTGGTTAATTATTTAATCTATGCTATATACCTACAGGCTTATGCAGATGATGACTCTAGTATGCTTTGCTGAATAATCAAGTTACATCCCAGAACAGAATGTCTGAGGTTGGCTACTCTTCCAGGCTTCTGGGAATTATGTTTGCCCCCTAACTTGTATTGTAACTTGTCCCTGGAAGACAGTCCGTCTGCTAAGCTTTTGGAGGAGGGCACGTCAAGCTCAGCAACAGCTCTTTTAACATGTGTCTTGTTAAGTTTCATAGTCTGATTTCCAAATGCTCCAATACTTTCAATATTTTCACCAGAAGTGGGCTGACAGCATTTACTTAGTGCTAAGAACTTTCTCAGGCTGCTTGTGCTCGTTGTTGTCTTTGGAGAAACAACCTTGGTTTCTAAAGGTTTCACAACTTCTTCACCATGACCTCCAGATATTTCTCCTAAGCACTGATGTCCAGCAACCTCTCCTAAAACAATTTCCTCTTCATCAGAAACCATGTCCTCTCTGAAGTTACTTTCCGAATCTTTTTGACTAATATTATGAGCTACTAACCGAACAATCAGAATTTTTTTTTGTTACGAGTATCTTTCAAAAGCTCTACTCTGGTGATATCAGGTCTTCTTATATTTTGAAATGAATTCTTGCCAGCAGCCTGGAATTGAACATACAATAAATATTAAAAATAAATATGTCAATTTCTTTTCTGATACTACTTTGTATCATAGCTATTTTTTATGATGTCTAACTTCAATCTGGCTAATATCTTCAAATTCCACTTACTGGTATATTTTCACTGTTTTAAAAGAAAGAAATGGATAAAATCACATGCAACACTTGTTTGTCTCTAGCATTATTCTTGCATTGAGATATTTTTATCTGTCAAAATTTATTCCAAATATCCAGACTAACAGAATAGTTTAAGCTTTATATTTTCTTATAAAATAAACTTATTGTCTTCTATTTTTGTAATTTCTCTTAAAAATTGTTATAGGACTACATAATTAACTTTTTGTCCTTATTAAGTGATCCTATAAACATCTAGACATTAATTTTTAAAGAAAAGGCTCTTTTTCTATCAAACTCTACTTTTAAAGCAATGCCACATTGGAATTGTGATCTTCAGCTTATTTTTTTTTTTACTCCATAATCACATTCTTTGTCTTTTGCAAAAATAAGTAAATCTTCATTTCTTTTTCATATTCTACTCAAATCCCAATTACTATTTTTAATATAGAAGAATCCAAGAAAGAGTAATTATCATTCAGTAACCAAATCACTCCATTTCAGCAGCCTTTGCTATAGCACAGAAATTATAAATAAATTTATAATTGATCTTCAACTCAACCTTTTTTTGCAACTTTCTAAACTACATTTTCAAGTGACAATGTCTTCAAAAGATATCTTCTGTGGAAATAAACTATTAAGAAGCAACTCTTGAAAAATTCAAAGCACTCTATTATATGCAAAAAATTAGTAAGATTAGAAAATCCAAATATATGCAATATAGTTTGGGGATTTGTTAGGCAGGTGATTTAAATATGTCTTATTGGGTGAAAAGTATGGCATTCCTAGGCATAATGTTAAAGCCGTGAGGCAAAGCCAAGGGCCTAAAGTACCTGACCAAACCTATAGACTTTTTTCTGTCCTTTTTTTGACAAAAGACATAGTCATAATCAGACTAGCATGTAAGATTTATGTGCTCTGAATTCCACATGGCTGCTGGTTGTTTATTATTATTTTTGTTGTTATTACTACTACTATTATTATTATCAAATGGACTTTTCTTCCATCAAAAAGAAAATGGTATTTGTGTGTAAAAATTCACTGTGACCTAAATAAAGTTGGTAACCAGGAAAAGAATTTGTTATGTATAGTTCTATAGGTAATCAAAATTTATTTTAGCGATATTATTTTATAGGATGTTCATAGTAATTTTACACTCAGGGAATTGCTTACATATAAATGAATACTACACAAAGTATATGCTAATGTAGCAATGGGAACTCAGAAAAGAGGAAATTTTATGATGGCAAGGACCATCATATGTTCTTTAAAAAAGGATAAAAGAGATTAGAGGAGTATAAATGCACAATAATTTTAGTATTTCAGTTTGAAAACACCTGCAATTCCCACACCAAGAGGCAGAGGCATGATAGAGAGAGTCAGAGGGAGCTAGAGAGAGCCTGGGATAACTTTTTTGGGAGGATACATGAGCAAATGTCTGTTCATCTCAGACAGAACTCAAGGACAGACTGAAAAATAAACAATAACAACAATAACAAAAAACAATTTTATCCAACTCTAGCTTATGAGTCTTCATGAAACCAGTGAGTTTATTGAAGTTACTTACAGGAACATGAGTGAGAGATTACTTTTAGAAGGGTAGATGCCTCAAAGGTAGCTTTATCAGTAAAAATCTTAACCAAGTATGAATGATGGCTCACTAAAATTGTATCCCTTAAGCTCTCTGTATAATTTCCAGTGAGCTTTCCACTTTCTAGTAGTTATTACTGCTGAAATGACCTCGAGGAGAGTCTTGTGAATCTTATATGCCTTAGGAACTTCCTGAGACTTGTAAGTTGTATTTTATTCTTGAGTCTTAGTAAGTCTTTGTCTGAAAGAGAGTGTAATACTTTGGAAGAAACAACTAAACATCACCAACCTTTGTAGTAAGTTCCAGATTGTCCAGGGCTAAGCAGTGACCTAGTCTCAACAATCAATCAATAACTAACTAACTTATTTTATTATCAGCCTTAAGACTTAATTCAGTAATTTTCAGAGTCATACTGGGAAAAAAATTGAAGTATTTATTTTCCAGAGAATATAGTTTTATACTTGGGTCAGTGCCATGGCACAGAGTACATCCATAAAAACAGAAATCCCACAAAAATGCACACATTCAATATGAGGAATTTGAATAGAACCCCATGTGCCAGGAACGGGTTACATTTTATTGAATTGCTGACCAAAGGGGTCCTATAGAACCTCTCAAATACCACAGGCTATTGATAAGTCTATGGGTTACCCTCTCAACTTGACAGTAAGTGCTATTGCTCTAGACATCACATACTTACATCTTCAAACATGGAGAAATAGAGTTGGTACCTAACCAGAAGCTTCACCCCAGTGACTAGCTTTCATGCTATAGGAAGGCAGTTTGCATGCTACTGGAGGAGGAACGTAGTTATCAATGTCATCCAGCTTCAAAGCCTGAAAACTGCGACAGTGACCTGACTGCAGAGATGCAGTTGGAGTAGTGGACAAAGGTTATGGCAGTAATTAACCAATTTTTGATTGGATGCAAACCCAATCAAATGAGATAGAACCCGTATCTGACCTTGCTCATGGGGCTAATGACCTGAGACTGGAGAGATCATTGGCCTATGGGGAATTCAGTTACTATTATTCTGATAAAGGAATACAACAATAAAACGATTTCTCATGACGTCTTGCTATAGCCATAAATCAGTGCCTCATTCATCCCTCATCAGAGAATAATCTTCTTGGCAATTAACACAGAGATCCACAACCAGAAAATGTGCAGAATCTAATAGACTTTGTAGCACTCAGCCCAAAAAGGGATGTCTTTAGCAAATCTCTACCCTTAAGACCCAGGTATCTCTGAGGAAGAGGAGATGGAAAGACTGTTAAGAGCCACAGGTGGTGGATGGTTGCAAGGCAATGCATCTTCTAGACACAACACAGCAGATCTGTCATACATATGAACTCACATCATACTCCAGGGCAGGCCTCATATGCAGGAGTAATTGGCCTACAAAAACTGAACTTTATGTATTTTTGCATGTCTTTTGTTATTGGTTTTTTTTATGTTTTGTCTTATAGTTTCCTTTTTATTTCTTTGTTTTGATATTTTTCTTTTCTTTTTTTTTTTAAGAAAGAAGAGAGTTCAATTTTTGTAGGCCAACTCACATCATTCTGATGTCAATAAGGATCCATACTTATATTTCCCTGCTTCAGAGAAAAATAGTTTTAGTGGATTATCTTGTAAAAACTAGCCTTAGGCCTTTAGTGTGAAATATGGAAATGATATGGCAAGTCCTTGAAATCCTGGCTGTGGAGATGAACTGTTGTAACCAATTCCCTGTTCAGTTGGCAAAATAACAAGCATATGTTTGCATGTATCTAGGACAGGAAGGAAATCACAGAACTGGTCACTGCTTTCTCCCTTTTCTCCATTGTCATGATGCTTACCTCTAAGGGTTTTACATCCAGTCGTCCTGTCCTATCCAATGAAATGCGTCTTTCTTTCTGTCTCGTTCCTAATTCAGACACGTCTGGGGAAGAGTGACCTTTTCCACTTATGGAAGCTCTTCTCAGCTCTGCTATGCTACAACCAGTTCTCTTTATACAGTCCATCTTAAGTGTCTCCAGAGGCTGAGTCTTCATAGAAATAACTGCTAAGTGTTCTGAGATGATATTTGGATCTATTCTCAGTGGACTTATTCTAACCGGAAGTTCATCTTCTAATACATCATCCGACTCTTTATCGGAGTCAATAGTTCATTTGTGTAGCATGCTTTTGTGCCTTTTCAATGATTCGACTTGTGTCTAGATCTCCAAAAGCAGCAGCATAAGAACTCGTTGCACTAACTCTACATGATGGAACATTTGAAATGCCATTGACAATTAAGCTAGCCATTTTTTTCTTAAGATTTATTATTAATTATATAAGCAGTATTCTGCCTGTATATATGCCAGAAGTGGGTGCCAGATCTCATTATAGATGGTTGTGAGCTATCATGTGGTTGCTGGGAATTGAACTCAGGACCTCCGGAAGAGCAGCCAGTGCTCTTAACCGCTGAGCCATCTCTCCAGCCCCGCTAGCCACTTTCTTAGGGAAGGCCTTCTTTGTACCCTTCATATCATAGGGCTCATTATGGGTTCCAGATTGTTTTATTATATTATCATAAACAGACTCAATAACCTGAGAAATCATTTCAATGTTTTCTGGAGCTAAAGATTGTTCTTCAAGATTAGAATCCACAAGGTTTATATTACTTCTGGAAATTTCAGCTGTTACAGATTTTGTCAACTGAGATGCAATTTTATTTAACTGGGGCTTTGTTAAACCGTCCATGTCTTTGCTTGCAACCAGGCTTCTTTACTAGTTTAGCCAAGAATAAGGCCAATGCTTCCTCTAAAACTCTGGAGTCTAACATTAAATCTTTTTATGGATGAAGATTTTTCCTGGGACTTTAGCTCATCAATAATTTTCACCACCTTTTCCATAATTTTGACAGCTTCTAGAGCTAATTCTGAACTTGAAAGTTCTTCCTCTGCTTGAGGTTGAAATTCAGAATTGGAAATCTCCTTCACCATTAACAAGCCTATTATGTCAGAAAGGACACTTCTCTTACCCATTAAATCTTCGAATACAGACGTAGGAGAGCCAGAGTGTTTGAAAAGATTGGCATAAACAGAATTAACTACTTTGTCAATAGTTGCATTGACAGCTAAAGGCACAGGTTCCAATTACTTGGCAGGTTGTACAACTTTGATCTTACTTGTAGAAATACATTCTTGGATTGACTTTAATATTTTTGAGGTTATTTTTTGCATTTCAGTTTCTTGAGATTTAGTTCTCTCTGTACGCACTTTTGGAAACACAGATAAAAGCTTTGGTGAGAATTTTACAGCAATTGCTTCTATTACATTGTAAGATAGTTTACGAGGACGTGGTGGCTGTGATGGAGTAGTTAAGACAACATTGGTGAGGATATTTTTAACAACATTGTCAACTTCTGCACACTGATTATGGAGTCAACTCACCACCAAAATAGTTCTGCAACTGATTGCCAGCCACTTCTCGAAGGACTAAATCACCTATGGTTTGTGAAAGGAGTTTGCATCCACGAGCTATACAATTTTGTATGGTTTCCTGTGATCCGAACTGTGGCAAACGATTATTATAAATTGTCAGAACCACCAGCTGAATAATTTCATCATCATTTGGATGCAAAGATTCTACATACTGTATATTCAAATCTTCATTTTTGGCAAACTCTGCTGCAACCATACTTACTAACTTCATTTGAAGGAAGTAAAGTTGTGTCAACAAATTTTGTTGAGATATTTTTGTTTTGACATTGGATAGTTTTGAAAAAACTTTTGCTAAAAGAGCAGAAATCACACCCTCTAAAAATTTGAAAGGCAACTTTATGGTATATGGAGATGAGGGTTGGCATTCTTTAATGGCTGTTTGCACTGCCTTTTTGGACCTTTTTCTCAACATCTTTTGATTCCAGAGGCACACATCCTGAAGCTGGTATCTCATCAGAAAATATCAAGTTAAGCTGATGCTAAAAATTTTCATTTATCACTGTGCTAGTTAGCCTTTCCGCTAGATTTTCCCTATTGTTGTTGATGTTCTTGCAAATAGACTCTTGAGGTGTACATTCCTTTAAAACATTGCAAACACAAGAGTGAACGGTTTTATTGACAACTGATTTTTCAATTGATAGCATTCTATTTATGGAGGGCATCTTGTCAGAAGAGGATTGTTCAACTGTTTTACGCTCATGTAAAACAGTTTATGCAATTTATCCACATTTTTGATATTCATGCTGGATGATGGTTCTTCTGTAAGCCCAGGAGGTACCGTATGAGCTGATGAGTCTTTGATTGCTTGTGAGGAAATCTTATTACCCTTATCTGTCCTAAACACCTTGATTTCTGCATCTGAAAACTCCGTCAGCATTGAATCGATGAGTTTCATAGCCACGTTATAAAGTTCACCTTGATTTTGGTCAGCACTTGCATCTGGAGTTCTATCGCATGTTTCTGTTTCTGGTGAAGATGTAAATATTGGTTTGTTCACCATTTCAATGATCGCATCTTCTAGAAACGTAGCAGGAATAATTCTAGGTTTGCTTTCCGATGAGGACTGTGGATGGTCTGGCTTACTAGGCTGACTTTTAATCTCTTTCTCTTTTTCTCTCCCTCTCTTCTTTTCTTTTAGTTTCAGCTTCTTCACTTGCTTTCTCTTTAGCAGTGATGTCTCTGTTAACTGATGGGGATGAATCCTTTGTTGTAACAGGCTGTGCAGAATCTTGAAGTTTAACCAAAGCTTTATCAGTTGGGAGGCTTTTGCTGTATATTCGTCTGGAAAAATCCAATGGCTCTTGAGAAGATATTGTTAAAACATTGTCATAAATATTTTCAATGACATTTTCAACACGTTCAGTTTCTGTGTACAGTTCCTCATCTGTATCTGTTTCAGCTCCAGACTGTCCTCTCTTCCGTGACTGGCTGTTGGGCTATTTTCTAAGGTTTTTTAGTTAGGTTCTCCTTACTCCCACGCTTGGGCTTCTCATCTATTTTCACTAAACTTTGACTAAAATTTCACTAAAATTTGACAAAAGCATTGTCGATTGTGGCTTGAGTTTTCCTGCCTGGCCCACAGTCAGGATAAATCTCTTTCACCTGCCAGTCCCACAGCCGCTCAGACCCAACCAAGGAAACACAGAGACTTCTATTGCTTATAAACTGTATGGCCGTGGCAGGCTTCTTGCTAACTGTCCTTATATCTTAAGTTATCCATTTCCATAAATCTATACCTTGCCACATGGCTCGTGGCTTACCGGCATCTTTACATGCTGCTTGTCCTGGCGGTTGCTGGCTGGCAGGCTGGCAGGCAGTCTCCTTCTGCCTTCCTGCTCTTTTAATTCTCTCTGTTAGTCCCGCCTACTTCCTGCCTAGCCACTGGCCAATCAGTGCTTTATTAGCAACACATTTGCCATACAGAACATCCCACAGCAGTCGATTTTCTTTTCATTGTCTGTAACGAAATCTGATTCAAGTACCTCCTTCTCAGAACTGTTACTAACAGTAGCGACTGCAAAATGGGTGTATATTTCAATGGTCTGCCCCTGCTCATTGATGAGAACTAAGTTCTCTTTCCCGGTTTCATTACTTTTACATTTGTCACTCAAATGTTGAACCTGAGGATCTTTACTTTTCACACTGGTGGTTGGAGAAGTAACCTTTGAGGCATTCTCATATTTTAGGGTGGCAGATTTCAGTTTATTTTCATCATCTTTCTTTGTATCTGTGACACCTGTAGTTGATCCTGACATCAGGTCGATGATATTGCTTTTCATGATGGTAGCTACAGAGTTAATTACTGGACAATGGATATCATCTTTTCTCATTGATGTGTCTTCAGACAGAGCAAGCTGGCTCTGCTTTAAGCATCTACTAATCTGCATGGAGGTTTGCTGTGGAAGGAGCTGAACTCTTTGGGTGATATTTTCTGAATCTAGAAATGAAAAGAAAGTTGAGCACCAGTCTCCTGAAAATAGTGGCTGACTCTTGAATGCGGAGATTGCCTTCTGGGCTAAAGAAGAAACCATTTCTATACCAATGTCACCAGTGTCATCTTTTTGAATACCCTCAGATCCCAATTTCCCTATGAACTGATCGATCATACACAAAATTAGATATTGCATCAACTGTCTCCTTCCCAATTGGTGGGAAAAAAATATTTCTTCAGCATGTGGTAACACTTTGATTTCACTTTTCCTAAATTCCCGTACGAGAGAGTTTGCAAAGTTGATAGCTAAGCTTACAATTTCTGGCTCTGGCATATCCTTTTTCCTAAAATCTTCAGCAAGAGTTGCAAAAGAACAAAATTTGTGAGCAAGGTCAACAAGTACATCTTCTAAAAATGCAGCTGAAAACAGAGAAGGCTGCGCCTTTTCTTTCCCAGACTTAGCAACAACAGAAGCATAGCCATATTCAGGTAGGTTACTAGAAAGTGAGTCTTCACCATATAAAAGTGGTTGCAAATGATGATCCATGAATGCCTTAATAATGAAACCAGCTAATTTATTGAGAAACGAACCTCCCTTTTTGTGTGCATCTTTCTGTACTTCTGCTTGGAATTCAGAGTTTTTCAAAATATTATTACATACAGAATCAACGAAATTCTCAGTAGATCCTAATTGTGTACTATCTTCATTCTCCTCTGCAGTGGCAAATCTGATCTCATGTTCAGAAATTTTCTTAAATATAAAATTTTTCTTTTATTTCATCAGTCAGTTTTGAAGCTGCAGCCATGAACTCATCTGTGGTGGTATTGTGTTCCCCAAAATATTGTGCACCCTAATAAACTTATCTGGGGTCAGAGAACAGAACAGCCACTAGATACAGAGGCTAGAAAATGGTGGCACTCACGCCTTTAATCTTAGCATTCCAGAGGCAGAAATCCGTCTGGATCTCTGTGAGTTCAAGGCCACATTGGAAACGGCCAGGCTTGGTGACACACGTCTTTAATCCCAGAAAGTGATGGCAGAAAGCAGAAAGGTATATAAGGCATGAAAACCAGGAACTAGAGCTGGTTAAGCATTCAGGCTTTTGAGAAGCAGTTCAGCTGAGATTCATTTGGATAAGGACTCAGAGGCTTCCAGTCTGAGGAAACAGGATCAGCTGAGGAACTGTCAAGGTGAGGTAGCTGTGGCTTGTTCTGCTTCTCTGATCTTCCTGCATTCACCCCAATAACTGGCCTCAGGTTTGATTTTGTTAATAAGTACCTTTAAGATTCATGCTACACTCATCACCATCATCTGGCCCAACCTCTTTTTCCTTTAGTTTATTTGTAGTATCATCTGAAGGGAAGATATTTACTAAAAGCTTGTAAATCATATTTTCTATCAGAGAACAGGGGAGCACTGTAATGCATGATGACATGGCCTGGGTATCCTTCAAGGAGACATTGAGCACATTTTTGGTGATATTTTCAGCTTGAGGGGAAGAATAGGAAGAAGGCATTAATTCACCTGAAACTAATGCCTGTACCTGATAATCATAAATTTCTTCCAGTAGAAAATGATATATTTTTCCTCCAAACAAGTAGTGTCATTTTGTATAGTCTTGTGTAGTTGAATCAGTGATTTATATTCATCTAATATATTTCCATAAACTGAGCTGACTGTTTTTCGAACCATTTTTTTTATGTCTCTGAAAACCATAGACTCTCATCCAAATTTTCTGCAAGTAAAATCTCAGATGTAGTGAACTCTAAAACAATTGGTTTTACTAATATAACGATATCCATTATTTGGGCTATTGCTCTCTCTGGGGTTTCAGCAGCCAAGGACTCCTGTATGAATGTCTGAAGAATTTTGCATAAAAGCTCACAAATTACTTCCTCCAAAAAGATAGCTGAGTTCATAATGAAAGACAATTCTCTTTGCTTAGGGTTTGTTGTCTTCTGCTTGCAAGGTTGAGCAACTGAAGCTGAAAACTTTTATCTCCTGATAAGAATGACTCTAGATGATGATTGACGATCTCCTTTATTATAAAACTTGCAATTTTTGAAACAGGTATGCTACTTACACCTTTTTTATCTTTTGTAAGAGACTGGTATAGATTTGAATGAGAAAGATCAGCATAAACGGAGTCAACCATTAACTGTCTTTTTCTGAAATCATACTTTGTTTTTCATTTCCTTGTTTTACAATACATATTGCATGTTTTGAAATTATTGACATTTCACTGAGTTTACTATTTTTTGGGTCATATTTTCCAGCTCAATGTTAGTATTAGGCTTAGGGCTAAAAATCTTTGATAAAACTCTGGTAACAATTTCTCCTACAAATTTATCAGGATAAATGTGTAAAGGTGATGGCTTCTAGAGTTTGTGAGACTCTACAACTTCATTGAGAACTTGTTTGACCATATATGATACCTCATTCAGTGGAGTTTTGGGGCAAGGTAAAGTCTCTCCACACAAAAATGGTCAAAGGTGGTTTTCAATAATCTCTTGGATAATGAAACTGACTATTTGATCAATCATAATTGGACTTTGGTTAATTATAGTCTTCTGTATTAAATCAAGAGAACCACACATTTGTATAATATTACTGTAAACATGATCTAGCATCTTTTGTGGATCTTTTGTCTGTGTGGAGACATTGATTATCATAGATGGTGAAACAGATTTTATGTTTTGAAATGGCTTATTTGTTATACAGTTGGACATTTCATCAAAATCTGAAGTCATTAAACATTGTTTTTCTAAAGATGAAGGCTTAATAGGCAGGGGCATAAGTTGAGCTAAAAGTCTTCTGATGACATAATCTGAAAATGAGTGTGGTAACATGGTGCTATAACCTTTTGAAGACATGGGTTCAGAAATAAATTTTCTTAGATCGTTTTGAAGTTTATACAGTATGATTTCAGCATTGAGAGTATGTTATGAATTTGATCTGAGCTTTCCCTTGAAGTGAGATGGAAGCTGATAGTCTACAATCTCTAACAATATGCTATTAGACATTTGTTCAGCTACTGAAGTATTATCATATACCATATATCATATATATATTATATATCATACCACCACAGGTTACTTTAAATTCACACTGCAGTAAAACATCATAATAAAAGGAATCAGCAGTCTTAGTAATACATCCTTTATGTGCTGATGGAAAATATAGCTTTTCTTCAGGATACCTTAGAACAGTAATTTGAGCATTATTAAAGTCATTCACTACATTGTTGATAAGTGATGTATTTATCTCATTGAGCCAGGTTTCAGTGATGTTTATATTTTTTCCTCTACAATGAGGTAGACAGCTTAAAAAATAATTCTGAGATTATGTCCTCCAAAAGTGTAGCTGAATAAACACCGCCATGTGCACCTCTTGGACATAGCTTAGGAAAGGCTACTGTGTTCATTCCCCTTGTTTCTTGTCTTTCAGGAAGCAGCAAAGAGAAAGGTTTTACTGTATGTTGTTTGCCAAATGGTGTTTGCATTTTAAAACTAGTTGCTTTGGGATTATTCAAGGACTTGGTCAAAAAATTATTGTCATAGCTCATGAATCCTACATGGGCATTAGTTTTTCCCAATTCTATTACTTCTCGCCTTTTTGCTTCCGAGGGAAAAGGTTGTATTTCTCTTGTTCTGTAGTTCATGCATTTGTTTTCAAAAGGAGCTTGTTGTTTCAAAAGGAGATAGCTTCTCCATCAAAGATTTAACCACGCTGTGAGATATAACATCAAGTATACCGTCTGATGATAATAAATCTGATCCATGTCTCCTAGATTTTCCAAAAGGTATGACATGTAACCTCCTTGAAATTGTTCACAGTCCATTGGTGCTTTACAATAATCAAAATCTTCACCTTGAACACTGTGAAGTAATTTTACATGTTGACATTCTTCTGCTACTTCACGAAAAGAGAACTATCCTCAAGAAATGCAGTGTCTGTGCATTTTTCTAGAAGTGTTCTAATAAGTTTCTCACACACAATATTGAGAAGAAAAATTGATTCAGGGGAAAGCCTAGCTGATTTGCAAGTATTCTATCACTTTGTTGATTATTTGAGGTGAAAAATGTTCCTGCTGATTTACCAGAACACATATCCCCATCTGGGAAGTCATCTGGTAAAACTAAATCTAAAACAATACTAGACTTCATTGACGACTTCTTCAGATTCATGAGATTTTAGGTTACCAACCAGACCATTTAATCTACGTGCCAGGTAATTGAATTTATTTCTTTGAGCAAGGTGATCAATTAGGTGAGGAGATGATTCCCAGTCCCTGGGGCCTATCTGACTTTCCATGGTATTGACTTTGTTGAAAATGGGCACACTATTTCTAAATGTAGAATATGATTTGTTTCTTCCATTATTTTCAGAATGATTTATTCCTAGTACTTCGGACAATACAAAAATCACTCCTTTTAAGAGATCTTGAAAGATATCATCAAAGTCAGAAGAAGTCACACTTGGACAGAACCTGTACTTAGTTTTTATGGCAGCCTCATGTGTCTTGTCAGCACTTATAATGTTACTGTTAGAAAGAATTTCAGTAAAACTTCAAAAATACTTAATGTGAGTTCTCCAGTGGAAATAGACCTGCTCATATACACTTGAGAATAAATTGATATATTTTTGCTAGAGATTACATCTTGGATTTGCCATGCTCTGTCTTTGCTACCCTCTTTGGTGCCATCAGAAATGTTTGAAATTAAGTAGCAGATGACTGACTCAGAGAGATGTTCACAAAACCGATACATTGAAGAATTACTATATATGCTTTTTAGAGGCTGTTTTGAGTCATAATTTTTCTTTGGGAGTGAAGAAACATGAGACAACTCCTCAGTCAAAACTAAAAGAAAAATGTAAGACAGAAACAAGCATTTTTAGATTGGATTAGAGGAAACTTGGAAAATTCAACATATTGGCAATGTATTTTGTCTGTGAAGCTCCTTACTAAAGTAAAGGGTAAAACTTAATGAAAAAGAAATAGGATTTTCCTTAAATGCTTCACAATTGTTGAAATCTTAGTCTTAGCCAATATGTTGAGAAAACAGGTCTTCCATATTCAAATCTACAAGTCATAGTTTGATGTCCACCTTGACTGTATAGTTATGGACACTACGAGACCAGATTTTCAGGTTTGGTGAAAAATCCTGCCATAGCTCCAGTGAAATGATTATTTTAAACTATATTAAATCAATATATTCAATGTTATGCTACATTTTACTTGTAAGTTTAAAGATTTGTGTTACTCTATCATCTTAAATAAAATACAAGTGTATCAATTCCAGAGAGTTAATGATAGACTACAGCAGCAGAGGCATGCACAAGTATTTGCAACTTTTTGATTCACAGTGCATGCTCAACCAAAGTTCCCTACTTTAATTTTTTTCCATTTCCCCCTTATCTACAGTTCTAGAGGGGGAAAAACCACATCTTTTTAATACATAAACAGTTAACTTAGTAACATTTTTATGCACCATGAAAGTTTAAAAATAATCAAATATTCACATTTCTAAAGCTATTTTCAGGAAAAAAAACCAAAATGTAGACTCTTGGACAAGAGATCTTTTAAATATACCTTTTACTGTTTTCCCAGAACTATTCCCACTTGAAAACTAACTTATCTCTTGCTTACTTGCAGCTTCGGCGGTCTTCAAATGTGTGATCACAGATATAGTCACGTGTCTTGTGAACAAACGCATTTCATTTGGACCCAGTTCATGATCAACAAAGGCAACTGTGTCAGTTTCCTCCAAAGTCTCCGTTGTCATTTTGGAGTTTTTATTTTTCCATTTGTGAAATAAAGAAAAATCCTCTTGGTAGGCTTCAAGACCTTCACTTTTTCCTTCATTTATACAGGTCATTTGTTTACACCACATTCTGAGTAGAATTTTCTCATTCTTTTCTCCTCCATTTACTGTAGACAAAGGATTTTGCCTTGGCATAAAAAATGGTTTCATGGTCTCCAGCTTTCGTCTGGGTGTGGCTGATGGGGAAAGCCATAGCTTGACAATGCCGTGTTAACAATATTATCTGCAGCTAAACGTATTTTGAGTGGGGAAGCATTTGTCTTAATTTCATTTGGCTCAACTGGTTTGGTGGTCTCATAATGAAAAACCCTTGGATTTTCACCTTTGCCCATTTCTATGAATGACATGACTTGTTTTAGTGATTCTTCTGTGGAGTCAATTGCTTTCTTAAACAATTTTTGTAGCACACTGCCTTCAGGAAGAGAATTGTTACCCTTTGTGGCTTCCTCAAAAAGTCCAAAGTTTGGTTTCCTTTGACTCTGGTCTTATGCTTTGTTTCCAGAACATGATGGCACAGCTTTTGAATTGGGCCTTCCCATTGGCTCTGAGCTTGTAATATTGTTTTTGACATGGGAACTGATGTGTGAGGGTGAATTAGAGGTGATTCCATACTTTTCTTTTGTATCATCCTCTGAATTAAACGTCAAGCCAGATACACTCCTTTGTGGAGTATTACTTCTCACACTAGTGTTTCTCATCTTTGATGGAGGCATTTTCACATGAGATGCAAATTCAACCTGGTTAACAATGTAAACATTCTCAGTTCTTTTGAAATAATTTTTGTTTGGAAGCTTTGCGATCAAAGACTCCCTGAGATGAGTACATTGGTCTATCAGTGTACCAATGATCTCACTTGCAGCAATGTTCTCTTTCAATATGCTAACTGGATATGGTTCCATTTGGCTTATTTCTTTGTCTGGCTTATTCTTGATTATGCTAAGCATGTCACTGACAGTAGTGACAGAATATGCAAGTAATTCTGAACAGAATGAATTAACCTGTAGGAGTGTGTTCTGTATGTTTTCCTTGGATAGACTAGTACTTGACTTGGCTTCATCAACAAACTTTCTAAATGGTTGTAACTTTGGCAACATTTTTCTGCTTAACTGTCTCTGCTGCACTTGAAAGAGATTATAGGCATTTTCACTATTTCAGAAAACTCTATTTAGAGATATGCTTAAACTTCAAGTCCACAAATGACTCTAACATGTTTAAGACTCTTTCTACGATCTCCTGGACAATTTGGTTGCTAGAGCTCGTAGACACTTGATCTTTCGTCTTCATGTTACAGGTCTGCACACCACTGAGGATGTGCTTGCTCGGAACACTGTGCTTACTTTTTTTAGCAGCAACATATTCTTTCCTACTTGTTAGCATTCCCTTACTGTCTTGAATAGGCATCTGAGACAAGAAGCACAGTTGCAATTTTTCCAATAGCATTTCGACAATTTCCCATCCAAACATATTGATTTGTGCTTTCGTATCCTCAGCTCTGGTAGACCCACCTTTAAAGCGATCATAGAATCTGTTTCCACAATCTTCAAGTGGTGGTAAATTTAGAAGTGAAAGCGAGTACTCCAAATCCTTTGCTTTAATTGAAATTTCAGTCAAAATGCTTTCAGCTACGGTTAAAAGTGTAGACTTTTCATTTTCTCTATCACTTGTTTCTGCTTGCCATTTGTCAAACATTTTTTTAAATATACCTTCTTTACAAAAAATCTGTTCTAGCTGTGAGGAAACGTTCTCTAAGTTAAAACATGCCTGCTGCTCAGTTGGGGAACCTGCACCCAGATTCTACTTTGATAAGCGAAGATCACCAGGATTTGAGACATTAATTGGAGAAGCCAAATTGTGGTTGTTTGTAGCATACAACTCTTGCAACACCGAATTAACAATTTTACTTGCTTCCAGGATTTGACCAGATGGTAAAGCTTTTGTATTTAACATGGCTTTATTTTGTGCCACTCTTTCAAGTTCGTTCACAATTATTTCTAAATTATCAGTTATGATGTTCTTGGCGTAAATTCTCAATTCGAAGCCGGCAGTTTTGTTTTCAGTAGGGTTTTGGCGTCCTCTTTTGGTGGAGTTTGTGGCAGCCCAATGGCAGTTTTGGATTGGTTCTCTCTTGGAATCTTCTCTCCAGTACCTAACTTGGTCTTGCTTTTGGACTTAATACCACTAATGCCTAGATGTGGTTTTGTTTTAAATTTAGAGAGAGAGGTAATTTTTGACCTTGCTTTTAAATTTGTGTTACATCCTGGCCTAGGGCTGTTCTTAGGGCTAAGTTTAGAGATATGTAGTCTAAGAAGGTACAGGTCATCATAACTACCTTCAGGGGGAAATCTCTCTTCTAGATGAAGGGAAACAAAATTAGACAACTTATCAAGAACTATTTGAACTAAATATCTTCCAATTTGCAATGGTGAACAAGGCAAAAAAGCCTTTTCTAACACAAGAGCATTTAAACTGTCAGCATTAAGATGCATTTGTGGTACCCCAAGTCTAGGGGGATTACTTCTTTTTCTTGCTGGCTTATTTTCTCTAAAGCATGGTGGTTTTTCTGATGAGGTATCATTGTAGTCATACATTTTTATCTCTCTGTAGATGTAACCAACCGTCTTATTAAATAAGAAACACAAAGCCAATACAAAGATGAAAGCCAAGAGGTCAGAGCAATAGCTAAGAGCTAAAAACCTTACCCTTCCTGTCGCTGTTGCTGTACCTCTCCAAAAGAGACCTACTTCCTGTGTCTGTCTTTTTTTATAGTTTCTGTTCTGCCTTCTCATTGGTTGTAAACCCAACCACATGACCTCCTCGTCACTGCACATCTATACAGACCTCCAGGTCTTCTATGGTTGGTATTGAGATTAAAGGCGTGTGTCTCCATGCTGGCTGTATCCTTGAACACACAGAGATCTGCCTGGCTCTGCTTACCAAGTGCTGGGATTAAAGGCGTGCACCACCATCGCCCTGGCTTTCGCTATGGCTTGCTAATAGCTCTGACCCCCGGGCAACTTTATTTATTAACATACAAATAAAATCACATTTCAGTACAAATAAAATATCACCATATCTCTCTCCTGCTTTTAGTTTTTTTTGTACAACGATGTCACAGCCACAGAGTGCATTTCTCCCAAAATATTTTGAAGTCTATCATTTGATAGGTTGCTAATATGAGACTGAAAGAGTTTCTTCTATGCTATAGCTGATGTTTTACTTTTAGACTTAGACACAATGTAGGGAATTTCATTAAAAGGGGGCAAGTGGCCTATGATTTCCATCATGTTTTGATTCAGCATCTTCAAAACCTCCTCTACTGCACTGAATATTTCGTTTTTTTTCTCTTGGTTTTGATCCTCCTTTTCTCATAAATATTTCTTCCAAAACAACTCTCTGGCTTTCTTTTTCCAGTGTTGCTTGGTTTTCTTCTAAAGGGTCATTTGTAAACCATGATAATGTGGTAGTTTTATCCCTCTCTTTGTATCCCAGCAAAACCTCATATGGTTAACTGTGAACAGCTAGGATTCTCTGGGGAGGATAAAAAGATTCCTTTTCAGATCCTTTATTGTGCAAAATATTTAAGATACTATTAACAATTTCACTCACAATGATTTTTTTAAAATAAAATATTGTTTGAATATGTGTGTATGCTTTGTATTTCTAAGTCTAAATCATCTTTAATAAGCTTCAAAATAGCACTGGCAATGAAATCAGCATAGTCTTTAAGGCTAGTTTGTGATAAATGGACTGTGGTTCCAAGATTTTCTCTACAACTGGCAAAAATGGGTTTTGCAAGCTCTTGGCTAGGATCTGTTTTGGTTGTTGATAATTTTAGGACATTCGCATCAGATTCAACTTGGCCTGATTCATGAAAAATGCTGTCATCTTGTTTACCATTTTTAAATTCTCGGCTAATAAATACATTTTCTTTATTAGACTGAAAGGTGGGAGTCATTAATGAATTTATTCTTTCTGTGGCAAAAGACTGTAACCGATTGAAAATAGTTTCAGTAATGAAGTTGGCGTTTTCTCGCACGGGTCAGGCGCAGGTTCTCTGGTGTCTTCATTTCTCTTCACAGGCATCTGATAAACAGCAGCATAAGCTAAATTCTTATTTTTTGAATGTGAAAAATGCCCTGGTTGTTCCTCAGTTCTTTGTGTTATAAAAAGAGGCTGTTGGCACTGAGATTTTGGAAACATATCATAGAAGGCCAATCTTGAGGAAGCAGGAGCTTTTGCCTTTATGGCAAGCATGATCAAAGAAGTAAGGTTATGAAGCACAATATCCACTATATCTTTGGACACCAACATGAGATCTGTTTTAGGAACTGACACTTTCGGGATAATATTTGTACCCATAACAACTGGTTGGAAATCTGCTTCTGAGTGTTTGCTAGGTATATTATATTGCAGAGTGGGTGTGGCAAATGAGAGATTATTCTGATACATAATATTTTCATAAATATCACATAATATCCCTTCAATGCTCAAGTATTTTTTGATATTCTGTCTTATTGACTAGCCTTCCAATAATACCGTCTTGCTGTTCTGAATAATTGTCTTTGTCACACTTGCTTTTGCTTGACACAATATTGAGCACTGTGCTAACAACCTGACTTGCAATATTCTCGGAAGCCACAATGTTATTTGTCAGGGGCAGACTCTCTTGTTCTTTATCTAACACACGCTTGATGCCTCGTAAAACTTTCCTAGCCACTTCTTTTGCATAAATATTTAATTTGGACAAAGACAGTTGGCACCACGAGTCCATCTTTCCTGGGGTGCTATAATCCACTGAACAACAGGGAAATTGCTCATCAGAATATGAGTCTTTGCCTGACAATGCTTTGCTTAATGTTGCCCCTTCCTGATGTACTGGCGAAGTCACTGGAACTCTGACTTGGGGATGAAAGAGAGATTCCACTTTGGAAGCAGCAAAAGTTTCCAAATTTTCTAATATTGCCTGCACAATATCTTCAACTACATTTATTCTTGTCTGTTTGTCAACATTCCAGCTCGACTGAATGTCACATGGATTTCCATTTAAGACACTGACAGGTCTGTTTCCTGGATAGGTATGCTCATGAAAAGAAACATTGGTTGAAAAGATGATTGTTTCACATCTGTTTCCACTTTCATGTTTTCTGTCGTGGCAGCTGAATACAGTTTGTGAAATACGGTCCTAACAACATCATTCACCACTATAGTTACATCTATGTTGGACACTAAAGGGCCCATCAAAGGATCCACAAATTGAGCAGACGTTTGAATGTTGACACAGGGACATTATAAGGCATACTACTAAAATGAGAGTGTGAGACAGAAACAACATTTAATTGATGATTAAAGCACTTTGAAAATTTTCATTCAATGTATGTCTTATAATGGGAACAACTGGAGATTTGTGTGGCTCTTTGAGGTTTATTTCAATTTTGTTCAAGGTTCTTTCCAGAACCCACTGGTCAGTAGAAAAGGTTCTGGTTACTTCTCTGGGTGATGGTGTATCTCCAATGAAGTCTTTATTTTCTGTGTATCTCCAATGAAGTCTTTATTTTCTGTGTCATCATCTAGAAATGATCCTGATTCAGCTCCTCCAGAAAGAAAATTTCCATAAATTGGTCGATATTGATAATTTTCAATGTCTCTGTGCTCTGATTCAAGTTCAATAAACATATCTGAAGATACTACATCTAAAATTAAATCAACTATGTTTGTAAGCATTTGTCTCTACTGTGGTGAGTTTTTGTATTTTTCTTATAATCTGATGGGTTAATATTTAATTATGTTTGAATGGCTTTCAAAATAGCACTTGACACCTTCTTTGCATGAGTGTATAAAGTAGACTGCAACGATTTATCATGTGAATCTGTGGGAGAATTTTTGCTTTCACATTCCCAATCCATTTTATTCTGTTTTATTTTCATCATTAAGAACACCAATATTTTCTACATTTCCACTGGCAAATCATTCCAATTTAGAAAAAACCATGTTAAGAATGTCTGAAGTAACAGTTTTCAGTTTATTTGGGCACATTTCTTTTGAGTCCTCTGTTTTGGGAGACACTGGGAGATCATTTTTGGCTTTATTTTTGGTAGTCTCTTTATTACCCATCATCATTTTGGAAGTTATATTAGAGATGATGTTGGTGCATTTGGCCATTTCCTCCATGGTTGAAGCAAATGATAGGTTGTCAATGGCAAGTGACTCTGAGCCAGTTTTCAATCCAGAATCTACAATGCTGGTATCTATGTTAGCATCACATAATTTTGCAAGGGCGTATTCCAGAATTGTGTTGGAAATGAGTTGAACATTAGATAGTGTTGGAGGATCCTCATGTAACTTCTCTGTGTTTTGCTGACTACAAGTTGGCTGAGAATCAGGGTGGGGACCTGTGAGTTTGCTTAACATTTCATGCAGGGTTTCTCCAATTCAATCTAACACCTGCAGCTTGGAACTATCTTTCAAATCCTTTCCATTAATGACACCCTGGTGAATACAAGGTGTAGCCAAATATTGTCAAAAAGAATTTTTATCCTGTTTGTTTGACAGAATGTTTTGTTCATTAGCATTTTCAGACCCGCAAAACATTGTAGAAACTGCCTTATCTGTGGAGGTTGAAGTATTTCTTTGATCTTCATTTGTGCTTGATATCATTTCACAAATGGACTACATGTCACTAATGGACTCTCCATAATGTCACTGACACTGGTGACATGGGAATCTACTGCTTCATTGGAATCGGCAAACAACCCTTTGCTTGTACGACATTTGGTATCATCTGTCTCCCTAGGATTTGGGTTTATCTTGGTGAATTCTAGTTCATTCTGTATAGCATCTAAAACAAGGTTGACTATTTTCATTGTGTAAGTACTAAGTTGAGAATGTAATGTTTTCCCTACCAGTGAAGATTTTTTGCCTGTCTGTAATTTTGGACAAACAAATACCTTCAGACTTTTAAAAATTGTATTAATGATCTTATCAGTAATATCATTTACATGCTTAGGTTCACATTCTCGAGATCTTAACAGGGAAGTCTTTTCAAGGTCTATGTTGAGTGAAGATAAATATTTCATTTTCTTTTCGCTGTCAAACCACTTTGAATGGCGTTTTACTTGGTATTTCTGTGGTTGTTTGGGGAGTATCAGAATGATCTAGACAAGTTTGATCAACTGATGAAGTGGCGTTTTTAATGGTATTAGGAATGCACTTTGAGGCTTTGTGAAGTATATTTATCACAGAATCAGTTATTTCATGTGCAAATGCACAAATTTCTGACCCAGAAAACATCTCTTCCATCCATTCTTGATCTGATAATCCTTGAGATTTTTCTGAGACGAAAGCAGAGGTTTCTTCACCAATTTTGCTTCCTGGGTGATGAGATGAAACAGAGGACATATCCTTAAGCATTTCTGTTTAAATGTGTTGAACTATGATTTCTGAAGCCTTTTGTATTTGATGCTTTTGATCTCGGCTGAAAATTGAAGCATCATTAGTCAAGCAGTGTTCTGTCTTCATAACGCCTTCACCACTAAGAGATAACTCCAACTTTAATCTGCAGTCACGAGATTCAACTTTGCTTTGAGAAGTAGGTTTTGTTGGTAGTTTATTGCTCCTTTTGGATTCAAAATAAGTGTCTCTTCTTGTAGGCCATTGGTTAGGAATCTGTTCTTGTGGTTTTATTTGTTCATCACTGAGGGATGAATCAAGCACACTTCTCACAAGGTTATCTATTTCCTCCTCCTCATCTTCAGAATAAAGAACCATGCCTGGGACATTAACAGGGGAAATGGTCTTTTAGTTCTAAGACCATTAAATGAGCCAGTGCTAGTGAGTCTATACTTTTCTTCGGCATCAGGAAGATTTCTTATTCGAGGTTGTCTATGTTTTTTAACACCTTCTTTTGCTGGCCCCTGGTGAAGTTAAGACATCACCCAGTAGCTGAAGAAGTACTACTGTTTCTTCAGATGCAATTAGTCTCTCATTATTAAGTTCAGTTTGTACATAGCCTAGTATAGTGCTTATTGCTTCTTCTACATAACCAACTAGAGAGGACTGTGAAAAAATATTTGATATTAAGTTTTGTATTTCTTCTTTCACGATTAGATTAGCAGCATCAGATTCAGGACTAGATTTCTTTTGGTCGGTTTTTTGATAGAATTTATCAAAAATTGATTGTCTTAATTTGTTAGAGGAAATGTTTAGTTGTGTCTTCAAGAGGAAGTTCACTTTTCTTATAAGATGCAAGAGTCATCAACTTCTCTAAAATGGCATGGACCATCTCATCTGCAACATCACACATTGGCTCCAAGGTAGAAGTCAGTGTATCTTCTGAAGGGTTTGTATCTAAGGATGAGAAATAGTCAGCACTACCAGAGAAACTTGTTTTAATATCAACTGCCAAATCTTCTTGTGAAAACACCTGCACACATTTTTTTTTTCTCAACGGTGGACTCCAGCTTCGCCAGCATATTTTCCACAATCTCTGAAGCTACTGAGCATATGTCAACATTTGAGAGCAAGTCTTCTCTCTCTGTATCACATTGGTCAACAAAAACTTCAGCAGTCACAGAAGAAAGAGAAAGAATGGCCTGGGTTAAGTCAGACATTGTTTCTTGAAAAATACTTTCTAAAATAAGTTGTGTTTCTTCTTTCAAGTGAAATTTAAAGGTTACAAAAACAGTCTTTAAATTTTTCAACTGATCCATGGCCTTTGCTTTTTTGTCATATAGAAACGGAATCTCTAAACTATCTATTTTCTGTGGTAGCATCTTTAGACTTGTTTAGTGCTTGCTTCTAATGCTGTTAAAAGGTGACTATCAGATTTATTATGTCCTATCTTAGGAAATGGATATTCCAAGCTGGTTCTGTTATAATTGACTTGTGAAGATATAGATTGTCCTCTCACTTGATATAGTGTGCCAGTAATTATTCTTTCCACATGTGCAGAAGGAGGTTTCAAAGGTGTGGGTGGTTTCTTCACTGGCCTGTCACCGGCAAATACACATGGATCTGCTTGAAATGCTTTAGGTATGTAACTTCTGCATGTGAAGCCCTCACTGCATGTACTACAGAAACTTGAACTATCAGAAGAAAGGTCTGAGTCATCAGACACCGGATGAGTATTACTCTGCACTCTTTCTTCATATTTTATGATGGCTGAACATAATATACTGGTTACTGTAGCTACAACCCACGTCATTATATTTTGAATTATGCTATTTAGTTCTTCAGAAGTTACCTAGAAAGAAGATAGTCAGATAAAAATTAAGTCATATAAGTATTTATTCCATATTTGGGAGATATGGGAGTAGCATTTAATTTTTTATATTAAACAATTATATAATAATTATATATTATAAGTAGAATACCAGCATGACTTATAAGAAAATGAAAAAAGGAATCTATTCAGAATTTCAGACGGTTTTAAGCTGATTTATTTCATACTAGAGAAAAAATATTTTGAGCATAAAATTTCATCTTATTTATATGCCTTAAGAAACTATATAAATTATTTCCCAACATTCATAACTTAGGTAAATAAGTTTAAAATTAAAGTTATCAAATTGTTATTTAGTCATATCTCATGAAAAGTTTTGGAAAAAAACCAGTGTGGTATTCATAACTCTGCTATATATTTTGAAAACTGATTAAATTATTTCAAATTATTTCTCCAAACAGATAGAGTAAATGTATTTTGGAGTCTTCAGAAACATTTGTCTAGCTTCTATATGGGGATGAAAAATAAATCATCTTCATGTCTACTCCATGCTATAACAGTTAAGCACACAGTCTGTTTTTATGGAATACAAAAATTAGTGTATTTTAGATTGACTTTGTAGCTAATATGACTTATCATGCACTTGAAAAGTTTTTTTTACACTTAATACTTTGAAAATATAAACAGTGCTTAATTATTTGATAATATGGAATTATGAATTATGAATTACTAGTATATATAGTAGTATATATAATGTGATGGTATTTTTATATCAAATGTTCCTAATTTTTTCAAAATACATATTGAAATATTGATGGTAATGTTATAAGTGTGATGGGCTTCAAAACAATTCGACAACAGGTAAATGCTGAAGACATAGGTAAAATGGCTCATGAATTGTTGAAAACGGCAGTCATGGCCACACAAAGCCTCACTGTCACCTCCTCAGTTTCATTTGTATTGGAATTATTTACTAGAAAAAGCTCAAAAATCCTTAAAAACTATAAAAATATCTGCCAAAGGGAAAACAATAAATGCTGATTTTAAATAACAATGCACAGAAGACTATATATAGTATCATATTGGAAATATTATATAAAGAGTAATTAAAATATTTTAGGTATTTTGTTAGAATTATGAAAAAACAATGAACTAGAATATTTTGCCTGTGTGTAGGCGTGTGTGTGTGTGTGTGTGTGTGTGTGTGTGTGTGTTGTGTGTACATGTCCATGATGGTGTACATACATATACATGGTGTGTATTCAAGTGTGTGTACAGGTATGTGGCGGCCTGAGGTCAATGACGAGTGTCTACTTTGATCAGGCTCCATTTTAATATCAGGAACCGGGGTTTCTGACTGAACTTGGAGCTCATCTACTCAGCTGTCCTCTGAGGCCCGGGCATCCATTTATCTCTGCCCCACCCCACCCTAGCACTGGAGTTAGGAACTCGGGACTTTAACATGACTGCTGGGAATGTGAACTCAGGTTCTTGTACCTGTGAGATGAAACTTCAAAGACTGAGCCATTTCCCTGGTCCCAGATGGGTTTTTAAAGGTATAAAAACAATCAACGGTCAACCTGAAGTCTCTTTTAAATGAGAGTAATAAATTTCAGCAGTAAAGATAAAGAGATGATGATATTAAAATCAACAGCAGCAGCAAAAACCTAGGCCCATTTGATGCTAGAAAGGCTGGTATAAAAGAGACACTACAGAAGACTGAGGTGAATGAAATAGAACCAGAAAGATAATCTGGAAAAATGTATTAAAGGGAAAAGCAATGGTAACAATCACGGTAAACAATACATTTTTCCCTTAATAAGTTTGCTAAATATATTTCATAATTAAAAGGAAAATTTACCACATTATCTAATTTGATATTGGATGTATACAGATGTGGTACATGAGAAAATTCTGAAGGAGAAGATATTAGGATAGAGTAACAAGAATGCTATATTCCAGTGAAGGAGGTACAGTGATGACTGTTTATTTTGAAGAAAAATAATATTATAACCTAGAATATCTCTGATAAAACTGCTCAGAAAGCATAATAAAGACAATATCAAAAAAAAAAAAAAGGACAATATCCAGGCTGGAAACCAACTTGAAAATAGGCATAGTGGTTTGGTGGCTTATGATTGTAAGAGCAGGACAAGGGAAGCTGAGGCAGAGGGATTGCTAGAAGTATGAGGCCACACTGGACTGCAAGATGAGACTCTGAAAACAACAACCATAATGACATAAGACATGTTCAATAGTATTAAAGCCTGAAGTAGCCACAGTTAGCTGTGATAATTGTTGCTAGAGGGAGAGTGAGATTTCCGAAGGTTGCCCAAACTCTAATAGGAAGTTGAGAAAAGCTAACTGGGGAGGGGGTGGGCTTTTGCAACCTAGATGCTGCCCCACCCCCAGTGACACCCCTTCTACAACAAGGCCACACCTACTAACCCTTTGCAAACAGTTGTACTAACTAAGGACCAAGCATTCGAATACATGAGCCTATGGAGGTCATTCTCATTAAAGGCATCACAGAGATGGACAAGCTCAAATTCAGAGGGTCCTGTGACAGACCAGACAGCCGAAGATTAGTAGCATTGTCCTTTTGCCCAGTTTCTGGAGTTTGTAAAAAGCAAACAGATTACACTTGGGCTTTGTTTTCTTCAGGTTTTAATCAGTAAGGTGAGCTTCAAGGTTATTCCAAGTTTACACATTAACTGCACCTTGAGAGTTATTAGTGACAGAAGTGTCATAGTATTCCGTTTTAATGTTTTTCGTTTTCATGTTTATCGTTAGAGTCCTTCTTATTGGGGGCTCATGGTATAATCTGGTGAGCTTCAATGAAGAACAAAAAGTGACCCAGCCTAACAATGGCAGAAAGTGATATTCAATAAATGTTCACTGTAACTTGGAGTCAGTGAATGTAGCTTCTGAAATATTCCTGAGATCTCTAAAATCAGTCTGAGAATATAAAGTACAATCAGCCAATTTGTATCTATAATTAATATTAATAAATCCTGCATCTAACTGTTCTTAAGTGAAAGTTCAATGACTAGTTGAAAACACTAAATGAGTTATCTAGAGATTAAATTCTGAAAGCAGTACATGGCAGGCAGCCTCAAAAATCAGTAATTCATCAGAATAAACAAACACTTCATGTGCATTCAAGTGAAGGTCACCACCAACTCAGTTTTCCCCCAAAATCACTACTCTAAATATTTGATATTTACTAAAATACTCAATTATCTGATGTTCCTGGTAATTTAAGTGATTCCTGGTCACCATCAGGATAAACTATTTTTATATCATCAAACTGCTTCTTTTTCTTCTTTATAGAAGCTTAAAAATGTAATAAGACATATTATTAGTAGTGATGATAGAAGTAGCCAAGATCAAATATCCTTTCATGCTCAAGAGGAGGTAAGTCCTTGTTAGAAAGAAAATCAATGTCTATGTTACATAATGCCACATATTGAAATATCAATTTTAAGGCATATTTATAGAAAATGGTTTTTTGTCCTTTGTTAACAGCAAACACAACCTCATACAATAAATGTTAACATATAAACGTAATTTTACCAGATAAATATTATCATATAAATAGCAAAATAAATATAACCATATAAAAGAATGGAAAGACAGCCAACTAATGTTCGTGATTCCCTATTTTTTTTACTATGAAGGAAACACCTAAGTTATTTAATCTCATTTATTAACTAAAACATTATCAGAGTAAGTAAAGTGTTGGTGTGAGTTCTCAGTTACTTTTTCAAAAGGGGAATAATGATAACAGCTTGCACAAATACTTCTGAAGATGAAAAGGTATGTGAAAGAAGAATGTGCAAAAATGTGCTAATGTTGTCTTTGCATATTTTCAGCTTTAGTGCTTACTAATACAATGGCAAGTCAGAAAACAGGTGATGATGTTGGAGTATGTGGGGGGAGCTGGAAAAGCAGAGGTCATGTGCCCTTGTTTGTAGGCTTCTATTTCAATTCACACTACCACATAACATTGTGCACCAATCCAGAGGGTCCTGAAGGTACCAGTTTGTGATCTATGTTCATTTTACAAGTTCAGTTCAGTTCTTGAATCCTGGAGAATCAGGTGGAGTAGGGCGTCTAAAAAGAACTAGAAGGCAGAAGGCAAAAAGGAAAGCCTAAGGGAGCAAGATAGCAGAATAGCTCTTCCTTTGCATAAAACACTTAACATTCTGTTAAGTCACTGAGGTCCTAATGCCATCAGTTTAATCCCTTTCAAAAGGTCTAATCAGAAAAGTGGATTGAATGACTACCAAAGCTTCCCAGAGAGCACCAGTCCCCCTGTGGTTTAAAGTCTAATTCAGTGGGAATTGGACCAGACAAGAGGTACACATCATTACGGGAAATACACTCCAAGAAAGGAATTGGTTGTCTCTCTTAGATGACAACTGACTGTCAACTCTTTTTAGATGTTGACTTTTAACAATGACAAGCACATTTCTCAATATTAATTAACAAAAATATAGTAAGTCTTCTTCAGAATTATTTATTCAAGAACTGGAGGAGGTTAGGATTGGGACAAAAATCTAAGTGTTTTAAGGGAAGTAGACAGTACCATAGAATTTAATATAAATGATGAGTGTAATCATTCAACCTAAAGAAATGTGATTCTAAGCAAAAATACATTAGTGATCCTCTAGAATGACTCAGATTAACAAAAGAGGAAGAAAGAAGAGTAGGAGACAAATTGGACAAAAATAATGAGTGATGGTTGTTTACATGGGCATAAAACATATCGACTGGAAGAATTCATTCTGAAACTATGAAGGAAGGAAGAGGGCTAACCTGATCATTGGGTTTCATCATCACAGAAGCAGGGCACTTTTTTATAATTCTACAAGAATTTATAATTCTACAAGAATTATAATACTAAACATGGAAAATAATTTCAAATCTATTTTTTAACTTACTCCATGAGATAGCATTTGGTTCAAAAGGAAAAAAAAATGTCTTTCATTGAGAGTTTATCACCAGTTAGTATTGATTAAAATCCTAGTACTAATTAATAGCAAATAGTAATAGCCTTTAAATCAAATGTTTCTAAGAAAAAACAATACATAGGCGTATAAAGGGCTTATAATTAAATGTTAATCTGTTGCTATGTAATGTAAATTAAAATAGGGCTGAGGATCTAAATCCTTTTGATCATGATTCTATAAAGCCATGTTGGATGAAATTGCTTTATTCACAATCTAAACAATGCCTGTGGTACGATGTCTGACTGTTAGTACACGTTCTCCTAATATACTCTGTATTGTCTAACAGCAAGGAGAGGACAGCGTTGTAATGTAAGACAATTAATGTGATTATAAAAAGTTGCCTTACCTTTTCACCGATATTCGTAGTAAAATCGAAGTATCAGTTCCTGGGATCACAGGCAGCTTGACTCCAAGAGGAAGACCCAACCCAGTAGCTGAGCGGCTCCCATTCCTGGAATTCGGGCTTTGGGTGCCCCCTGTGAAATAGAATCAGATAACTTGTCTTTTCTTTCGATAATAGTCTTTTGCTTTGGCCCATCTCCTCCCACAACAGGGATAGAAATCCAAGAATCAAAGGGTAAGGTCTGAAGGGCTCACCCCCACAGTATGCCAGCCTCTCCTCAGCCAGCCTAGGACACCCTGCTATAGCCAGACAGGAGCTGGTGTTTCCCGTTCCCAGGCCCAGGCCCACACTGGCTACTCCCAGGCCTGAGTCGGAGGACATCCACACTGGCCTGAGGCCACCCCACTTACATCTCCGCATTGCTGACTGCTCTCAGCCAGGCTGCCGGAGGCTGCTTTGTTGGCAGCCACTTTGGCAGTCTTGGAGCAGGCGCTGAGGTACTGCTCCATGACAGCCTGAGCCTCACGTCCTCCCTTGACACTTCCTGGCTTCCTTCACCGCGGTCCCTCAGTCCCGAATGACCGGTCCCAGCCCCCTGCGGCCCCACGAGCTTACGTTCCACGTTAGAACTGTGGAGGCCACGCAGGAGATCGAGTGCCTCAAATTGGGAAATTCGGCCCCAGGGAAGCTGACTGTGACGACCTCGATCGATCGAAAGTCTGGTTCTCTTGGAAACTGTCATCCCTCAAACAATCCAAACAAACCAATGAAAAATGTAAAAGTGTGCTGGGTAGGAGGCTGAGAGAACAGAGCCAAGAGGCAGCTGGTTTCTTCACCAAAAAACTACAAGAGCTTCCACACACACCTAGTGTCGGAGGCCTGGCTATGTATCCATCTTCTGCAATGGAAACATCGCAACCCAGCTCTCACAACTGTCCACATCACTCCCACATCCGACAAATGATCCTGCTCCGTTCTCCCTCCCTCCTCTAGTCTTCCCTTTTCTTTAGTATCTCTCCTGCTCTTTCTGCGTCCTCTCCTTTATCCTGTTTTCTCCTGTTCTCAACCATCCAACCCAGTTTTGTCAAGCTCTCAGCTCCTTCGAGCCAGTCATGACTGGACAGGGTAGAACACAACTGTATGAAATATGGTGCTTGTCTTTGAGCAGTTGTATGGACAGAGGAGATTCTAGGCGGTCATCTGACTGGTCAGGAACTAGGACTTGGTTTCAAAGGTTCCTTGACCCATTGGCACTCTTTCTGGACCATTTAAAACTATTAACTCTGTATACTAAACACCTCCTTAAATTTAAAACTATCGGGCTGGAGAGATGGCTCAGCGGTTAAGAGCACTGGCTGTTCTTCCAGAGGTCATGAGTTCAATTCCCAGCCACCGCATGGTGTCTCACAACCATCTGTAATGAGATCTGGCGCCCTTTTCTGGCATGCAGGCAAAACACTGTATATATAATAAATAAATAAATATTAAAAAAAAATTTAAAACTATCTTGTCAATAGCTTACTTTCTATTTTCAAATAGTAAGGATGTGATAATCTGAAAAGTGACATCCCTCCAAATGTGAGACTAGAAATTACTATTGGATAACATTTAATTGAATACTTTTATAAATAAGGATGCAGAGAGAGTGAGTGAAATGGGATTACTTTCAAAGTTGCAAATTACAATAGCTAACAGGGGTGACAATGCCCTAGCTAGACATTTTCTGTCAACAAGTGAAAGTTCTCCGGCCAGGAATGGGTTACATTTTGTGGAACTGTTGGACAAAATGGTCCCATGGAAATCCCAAAGCATCACAGGCTGTTGTCAAGGTGATTGGTTGTTTTCTACAAACCAGTTTGTAAGGCCCTCCTGCTGATAACATTTACGTCATTGAACATGAAGAAACAGATCTGGTGTCTAACCATAAGCTTCATCCTACTGACCAGATTCTCTGGCGCGGGAAGGCACTCTGCACACCATTAGAGGAGAAAGATAATTACAAATGGCACTTAGTTACACACTCTGCTGCTATAACAGCAACCTGTCTGCAAGATTACTGCAAATATACTGGTGGAATGGCGGCACAAAAGTTACAGGAGTCATCAGCCACTTTTTATTGGTTGTAGGGCCTGCTCTACCTGATGGAAACCATGCCTGACACTGCTAAAGTGGCCAAAAACCTGAGGCTAGAGAGGTCATGGGCCTTAGCGGACAGCCTACTACTATCATTCTGCTAAAAGAACATAGCAGTAAAATGATCCCTAATGATACATTGCTAACCCACAGATCAGTGTCTTACTCAACACTCATCAGAGAAGCTTCTTCTTGCAGTAGATGAAATACAGAAACCCACAAGTAGACACTGTACAGAGAGTCAAAGACTTTGGATCACTCAGTGCTCAATGGGATGTGTGCATCAAACTTCTCCCCTAAAGGCTTAGGGATCTGTCTCGAGGAGCTGAAAAGATTGTAAGCGCCAGAGGGGTTGAGTAGCTCCAGGAAACAGTGTCTTCCAGACTCAACAACTGACAAACATATGAACTCAAAAAGTCTGTGCAAGCACAAGGCCTGTACATGTTTAAGCCAGGTGGAGTCTCAGCTCTGAGAGGAGTGTATCAGCCACACTCCAGGGAGGCCTCAGGCCCAGGAGTAGTTGACCAACTCAAAATGAACTCCATAGTTTCGTTCTTTTTAAGATTTTTGTTTGTTTTATTTTGGCTTTTTTTTTTTTTTGTCTTACTGGTTTGTGGAATGTTTTGATTTTTGGTTTTGTGTACTTTGTATTAGTTTTAGAGATGGAGAGAACATAAAGTTGGGTGGATAGGAAGATGGGGAGGACCTGAGAGGAGCTTGGAGAGAGGAATACATGATCAAGTTAAATTATATGAAAAAAATAAAAACAAAAAATTGTAATAGTGTTTAAAGTTGTAACCCAAATCAAATTTTCATAGAGCATACTATCAAGCTAACTGTCTAATATTCACATTTAGTCTTATTAGACTGAAATGAGTCTTGAGTTCACAGGGATTTACTGTTCTTGTCTTTTCAAAACCACATCACATTATGTGCAGCTACCACAGAAATAAGGTGGTGCTTTTCAATCTTTTCAAAGAATAAACATTCATTTTAATGCATTTAAATAAAGTGGCTCTAATTGTAGTTTTGTAATTTCCTTACTTTTTTAATCTTCATAATACTGAATTAAAGGAAATTTGTTTTTTGTTAACATAGAATAATTGTCACTGATTCATGTAGTTGGTATTGTAACTGTTCTAATGTATGTACGCAGAACAAGTGCCAATTAAAATGCTACTGCATCCTTATCGTCTCCTGCCAGCTGGCTGTTTATAGTAACATTACAGGGGATCACAGTGCTATTTAAGGTGGATGCTTATCACTTAGGGCTTGATTTTATGTTGCTGCTAATATTTTCACCTAATTAGTGGACGGTCAGAGAAAGGCTTTATCTTTAGTGTGGCTTCACAAATAATGAAGTTGAGAATAAAGTGCATCTTTGGAGACATTCTGTAAGAAATAAAATAACAAACTCCTCTCTAGCATCTTTTCCTTGCTGAGGCTTCTCTATGCGAAAGTGCCTTGTCAGCTCTCAGCTGCTCACGCTGTTCTGTTCCTACTTGTGTACATTTGTCACACTCTTTCCAATGCCATTCTTGAAACTTCTTCTCAATGGGGCTGTTTTAGATCTAGTCCCTCGGTTTGGGCTAGATTTATGTCAACTTGGCACAGGCTAGAATTATTTGGGAAGAAGGAACTTTCAAATTTGAAAAATGAATGACCCACTATTTTGGCCTATGGTCAAGCCTGTGGTACATTTTTTAAAATTTGCAATTAATATGGGAGGATACATGTCACTGTGGATGGTGCCACTCTCTTACAAGTGGTCCTGGGTGTATAAAAAATTAGGCCGAGCAAGCCCTGGAGAGCAAGCCAGTAAACAACACTCCCCATGGCCTTTGCATCAGCTGCTTTCTCCAGGTTCCTGTCCTATTGGCCTTCCTGTCTTGGATTTCCTCAATGAACTGTGGCTCAGGATATGTAAACCAAATACCCCCTTTCCTCCTTAAACTGCTTTAGGTCATGGTGTTTTATCACAGTTATGGAAACCCTAACTAAGACATCCTACAGGCAGAAAATTGCTAGGTTTTACTTCATGACGCACTTTGAAAGAATCTTTGTAAATGTTATAAATTCACTCATTTTCACTTAATAACGTAGATACTGTATGCATCCTTAAGTTGCTCCACTCTGTATTTACTATATCTTTGCTTCTTTATCTCTTTCTCTCACTCTCCTCATAAAGTATTTTAGTTAATGCTGCCTCCATTTTTGAAAGTTTTATACAAAAGTATCACAATAAAGTTTTAAGGTATTGACTCATAAAGATATGTGTTGTGAAATAATATTTTTGTACACTGTGTAGATGTTTCTTTTCCAAGCCACCTTATGATTGGTTTAATAAAGAGCTGAATGGCCAATAGCTAGGCAGGAAGACGTTAGGCAGGACTTCCGGGCAGAGAGAAAAGAGAAGATGAATCTAGGTGAGGGGGAGTTGCTAGCCAGATGCAGAGGAAGCAGGACACGTAGGAGCAGAATAAAAGCCACAAATCTCAGTCATTGGATGGGGTTTCGGACTGGACCTGCCTGGACTGAATCTACCAGGTTGAACTCAATCCTCAGAGGAGTCTTTGCCCTGGAGGAGATGGGAATGGGGGGTGGGCTGGGGGGAAGGGGGGGCGGGCAGGAGGGGGGAGAACAAGGGAATCCGTGGCTGATATGTAAAATTAAATTTAATAAATAAATAAAAATAAATAAATAAAATTTTTAAAAAAGCCACAAACTACTTGGCAACACGGCAACACATAGATTAATAGAAATGGGTTAATTTAAGTTATAAGAGCTGGTTAGAAACAAGCCTAAGCTGGGCAGTGGTGGCGCATGCCTTTAATTCCAGCACTTAGGAGGCAGAGCCAGGCGGATCTCTGTGAGTTCAAGGCCAGCCTGGTCTACAGAGCAAGATCCAGAACAGGCACCAAAACTACACAGAGAAACCCTGTCTCAAAAAATGGAAAAAAAAAAAAAAAAAAAGAAGAAGAGAAGAAGAAGAAGAAGAAGAAGAAGAAGAAGAAGAAGAAGAAAAAGAAACAAGCCTAAGCTAGAGCCAAGCTTTCATAATTAATAATAAGTTTCTGTGTCATAAATGATTTGAGTGCTGGTGATCCAAGAAAAATCCATCTACAGGTATGCTGCTTTGTGTGTGTCTGTGCATTTAAGAAAGGGTCTAACTTTGTAGCCCGGGCTCAACTTGAATTCACAATCCTCCTGTAGCAGCCTCTGGACTGCTGGGATTATAGGCATGTGCCACACTGCCACACATGGTATGAATTTCGTAGTGGTCTTAATGATTCTTTTCTGTCCTGGTCCAGGGAATAAATATTATTAAAGATAGAAATCATTCAGAGATTTCCATTAAAGGACCATTCAAACCATAAGGTTTTTTTTCTGTGATTTTAAAGATAAAAAAGTAAAATGCTTTCTTCAAACAAAGAAGAAAAAGCTCAGAGAAAATGTGTTATTTAAAGGGTAAATACCTGTAAGTTCACAACACATAGGTGTTTCATTTCAAATATGGTCTACACCTGTTTTAGATTTGCAGCTATTTAAAATCAAATTTGTTATGGGTTAGATAATCTTCAAATCCCAAAACCATTGTTTTGATGTGAAACTTAATTATGGGACAATATCTTTATGAAGCAGTTCTTATGACGATTTGTAATACTGAATTTAATGTATTTTCCTTTCTTTTATAAGAGAAATAATAAGGCAACTGATTTTTCTAAGTTTGATTTTTAAGGCTCAGATACTTAAACTAAATTTTCTTTAAAAATTTAAAAGCAATTCTATGATCTTACTCTGCTACAAAAGACATGCTAGAAAACTTTCTTCATGCTCTGGTGGTCTTTATCAGAGAACTAATAATAAATTACCATTTCCTAAAGTTAGTAACATTAAGTAATATACTTGTTACTCCACTTTATTTTAACCTTTTAACTTTTTTGTGAACTGGGGACAATAATTTACAGTTAGTAACTTTTTAAAAGAAAACTGTGCTTGCTAAGAAGGTATTTTCTGTTTAGTGATTAAACCAAAAGTGACTGAAAGATGAGAGCAACAATTTTATATTTTCCCACATTAAACAAGACCGAGTTTTACGTACATTATGGTCAGCCATTTGTAAACTATGAATGAAAAAAGGAAGGTTGATAACAGTTATAACAATTGCTATCTGCAGTTCTGGTGTTGAGCTGGTGTCTCGCTGATTTACTTACTTTCCCAGAGCTCGCTAGCTCCCACCTAAGCAAACCGTGCAGTGTTTATTAGTCCTTACAGCTCAGCTTCCCAAGGGGCCGGGATTTCAGGCGTGCGTCACAATAGCACGGTCGAAATCTGTAACTGTATTTTTAAATTTGGTGAGTGTTGGGTTAAATTCTTTGCATGAATTATCTCATTGGGCCTTTATAAAGCAGATAGCTTTTTTAATTTAAAGATTATATATATATATATATATATATACCTTATTTCAGAAGAGGGCATCAGATCCCACTATACATGGTTGTGAGCCACCATGTGGTTGCTGGGAACTGAACTCAGGACCTCTGGAAGAGCAGCCAGTGCTCTTAACCTCTGAGCCATCTCTCCAGCCCGCAGCTAGCTTTATATCCATTTCTCTTCCACTTAAGAGGAGAGGTGGTAAGTGTTTCTGAGGGAAAATAAGGTAAGTGATTCGTAAAATCTTACCAGATAAAATGAACGTAAACAATGGCCCTCCCCTCAGGTAAACTGATGACATTTCTAGAATGGGTTCTGTTTGGGCAGGGGTGTCTGGGTTAACAACCTAGTGTTGAGGAAAGATGGCTCAGTGGTTAGGAATCCTGGCTGGTCTTCCAGAGGGCTTGGGTTCAATTGACAGCACCTACATGGCAGCTCACAACCATCTGCAAGTCCAGTTCTAGGGCAACCATGGGCACTACACCACACGGTACACATGGCAACCATGGGCACTACACCACACGATACACATGGCAACCACGGGCACTACACCACACGGTACAGACACACATGGCAACCATGGGCACTACACCACACGGTACACAGACACACATGACAACCATGGACACTACACCACACGGTACAGACACACATGGCAGCCATGGGCACTACACCACACAGTACAGACACACATGCATGCAAAACACCTCTATACATGAAAATGAAAATGAAGCTTAAAAAATTGACATAACAAAAATAATGCAACTTAACATTTTTTCCTAGGACTGTGTGCATCCTTTGACAATGTCCTGGGCAAAAAGATTTTTATACTGTAAATACTCTCTAATTACTGTGGTACCTTGAGCATTTTTTTAGTGAGTATCTGAGCTTAAAGGACTAAAGTACACACAGATAAATCCTAAATCTTAATATTTGAAATTACTAGTACATTTTTATAGTAAATAAGTTTCATGAATCATGTATGTCTTATCTGAAAAATGTAATCCTTTGAGTTATCTCAAGACTTAATAGGTTGGTCAGTGTTACAGATTCAAAAAGTAGTTGTCATGCTTTAGAGCGCTTGTGTGTTATTTCAGTAAGTACAAGTTTTCCTTGATACACTAAAAACGAGCAATTAAACAGAGCAAGACCTAGTGTGCATTTGTGTAAGATAGTGTAAGTTTACATTGCATGTTGGTTACTTTTTCTGTTGCTGTGATAAAGCACCATGCCCAAGGAACCTCATATATATATCCCTCTAGACTAGAACCTCATCTAATCTCACAGTTCTAGAGGGATGAGCATCCCTCACCATCACAGGGAAGCTTCAAGTGAGCGGCAAGCTCAGAGTCACACCTTTAACTGCAAGGAGAGCAAACTAGAACAGGCTAGAGTCCATAAACTCAAAATGCTCCCCCAGTCACAGGTTTCTCTCACAAGGAGACCTACAAAACAGAGTCAACAACCAAGAACCAAGTACTCAAACCCCAGAGCCTATGGCTCTGTTAATTTTTATCCAAATGGACAGCAAACACCAGAATCTCACTGTCTGAAAGGTAATAATTATAACATCTATTTAAAATCATTATAGTACTTAAAGATGAAATAATGTATGAGAAGATTCTGTGCAACTGTAACAGAGGTGCCTTAGTACATGGTATTTCTCGCTCTCATTAGTGTTTAATCTTCATCTGTGGAAGCAAACTTTAGGGTGTGAATTTGAATAGATTGCATTTTTTCTGACCAAAAGATTCAAATGAATATTCAGTTTCTGAATGCTCTCAACTTTCTTTATTGAGTCTCTACTCATATAAATCAGAGTTCCTGTGAGTTTTCTCCAATTTTATCAAAATAACTTGAAAGAGGATGTTTTCATTTCTATTGGGAATGCTGTGTTACTGTTCTGGAGAAAACTTTGAAAGTTAATATCACAGATTGTGAGAAGATATTCAGACACCAGACAACTGTTTGAATACCTACTTTTATATGAAATAGATGATTAATAAGGGCAAATTTGCTAATGGATAACATTCTGACATTGAAAAAATGCTAATAGTACAAAATAAATTAATATTACAAAAATATTTATATTGATCATACTTTATAAAATATGTAAGCATAGCAAATATGATTTAAGCAACTTTGTCAAGAATTAATTGGCTGTGAATGCATGGATTTATTTCTATGATTTCTTTGTGTTCTACTTGTCTGTCATATTCTTAAGCTTGCACCATGCTGTTTTGTGTGCTATAGCTTTGGCTTCCTGTATGTTTTGAAGTCCTGTGTTGCAATGTCTCCAACTGTGTTCTCTTTTGCTCAAGATTGCCTTGGATAATCTAACTTTTTAAAGAACTAAAGTTTATAATAAAAATGTAACAGAAGTAACAAAGTTACATAGAAGGACTATCATCACAGAAATAATAATAATGTGGATGCATTATTACTTAAAAGAATTTAAATTACTACTATGTTTTTAAGACAATAGGTATTACAACAAAATTGTATGTAATTGTTTCATATACCATTGAAACACTAAGTAATTTAATTTTATGAAACAGTTATATTTGATAGACTAATCAGATAAGCATTGAAAACCTACATTTTGTGAATGGTCTTTAACATCAGTGGACTGGTAACAGAGCATATTATAATGATAAAGAACGGCAGAGTGCTTCAGCGGGAAGACCGCTGAAGCAGGAAGTATGAAGCTCAAGCTGTCATTTCACAGCCCTGACTCAAATGTGTCATCTTCCTTGGAAAACCATTTTCTTTTGTGAGTTTTTTTTCTCTGTAAATTATTTCCAGCAGGCTTCACTTGCCCTTTCTTTACCCAATTCACATTAATATTTGCATCAATTACCTGTAGTATCTATCAGTATCATAGCTTTGCCTACCTACACATGAAAGCATTGATTTTCCCTTTTTGTAGATGTTCTCTATCTTTTGCTTCATTTCTGTATTTTCTTTCTACCTCTGTTTATTTTTCAGGTGTATCATCTGTGGTGTATGCTCTTCCAGCTCAAGATCTTTCCGGCTACCATGCCATATTTTCCCTGAGGCATAGCCAACACTTATGAATTTATATTTCACAGGGGGGATCAAGCAAAAAAAAAAATGTTTGGAGGACCTGACTGCAGCCTCAGGACACTCAGACTAGTAAGATTACACACAGTTTTGCTGTTGTTGTTGTTGTTTGGTTGGTTGGTTGGTTGGTTTTTTCGAGACAGGGTTTCTCTGTGTAGCTTTGGTGCCTGTCCTGGATCTCGCTCTGCAGACCAGGCTGGCCTCGAACTCACAGAGATCCACCTGGCTCTGCCTCCTGAGTACTGAGATTAAAGGTGTGTGCCACCACCGCCCCGGTACACACAGTTTTGTTTGCTTATTTTCTTAGTCAGTGTTCTATTGCTGTGAAGAGACTCCCTGACCACAGCAACTCTCACAAAAGAAAGTATTCATTTGGAGTTTTCTCACAGTTTCAGAGATTAGCCCATTATCGTCATGATGGGGAACATGGCTGCATGCAGGCAGACAAGGTACTGGAGAGGTAACTGAGAGTTCTACATCCTGATCTGCACCCAGCAGGAAGAGCGTGAGATACGGGGCATGTCTCAGGCTTTTGAGCTAAGAGCTTAGCCCACCCCCAGTGACACATTTCCTCCAACAAGGCCACACCTCCTAATCCTCCTCAAGTAGTGCCACCCCCTGATGACAAGCATTCAAATATATGAGTCTATGGGGCCATTCTTATTCAAACCACCACATTCCACTCCCTGGCTCCCATGGGTCTGAAACCTTATCATAACGTAAAAATGCACCCCATTTAACATCAAAAGTCTCCATAGTCTATCACAGTCTCCACACTGTTTAAAACTCCAAACTTCAAAATCTCTTCTGAGATTCATAGCAATCTCGTAACTGTAACCCCCTACAAAATCAAAATGGAAAAACAGATCATATACTTCCAACATACAATGGCACAGGATATATATTGCCATCCCAAAAGGAAGGAAAGGTTGAATAGTAAGGAAATACTGGATCAAAGTAACCCTGAAAACCAGCAGGCCAAATTCCAAATTCTGTATCTCTGTGTCTGGTATCAGAGTTCTTCTGATCTCTAACACCTTTCAGCTTTTTTGACTGCAACACACTTCTGTCACTTGGGGTGTCTCCACACCAGGTCTGCAGCTTTCCTTGGCATGTATTCCATGACTCCATCCCATCCAAAATCTTGGGGTATCCAATGAAATCCAGAATTCGCCTTCACAGCTTCATGCAGTGGCTTCCCTAGGACTCCATACAGGGACACTGCTGATGTATGTTTGGCCTTAGTGGCTTTCCGTAGCCAAGGCGAGAGATTCTACAACCTTTGTCTTGTATCCTTGACTCTAAAGCCAGAACCATGTGGCTGACGTTGCCAAATTTTGCTGCTTCCTGGTGCTGAGACATACCCCCTTCCTTCAATCACAACACATCATCTTTCTGTTGTAGATGGCTGCATTCACTTATTAAGCTTTTCTTTATTTCCTTTTCAGAGGTTGGAAGCTTAGCTGCCCTGAGGTCACCATTCTCTTTATTCTATTTAGTAGCAGGCTTTTTTTTCTTTAAATATTCTATCTCCTTGCATATTGGACTTAGCTTCATTGCACTTCCTGGTGCTCCATGTTTGGCTTGCTCCTTTTTATTTTAGATCTGCATAAGAGTGACTACTAATAACCACACAACAGCATCAATACTAGGCTGTCTTGAAATCTCCCTTGTCAATGCCATTAACCCAAAACTCTTCACTGTAACCTTAGGCAGATTTTTTGGACAAGGGAAGAAAGCAGGCACATTCTTAGCCAAAATATCATAAGAACAGTCTCTAGGATAGTTACTAATATTCTTCTCCTCTAAAGATTCTTGAGCCAGGCTGTTGTGATCTACATTGTTCTGAGCACCACTGTCTTCCAAGTTCCTACTAATATTGCCCATTAAGCCCCACTTAAAAAGTTCAACTGTTTTCTTTTTTTTTTTTTTTTTTTTTTTTTTTTTTTTTTTTTTTTTTTTTTTGGTTTTTTCGAGACAGGGTTTCTCTGTGTAGCTTTGCGCCTTTCCTGGAGCTCACTTGGTAGCCCAGGCTGGCCTCGAACTCACAGAGATCCGCCTGGTTCTGCCTCCCGAGTGCTGGGATTAAAGGCGTGCGCCACCACCGCCCGGCAACAACTGTTTTCTTAATCCAAAGTCTCAAAATCCAAATTCCACCAACAAGCAGCATGGTCAGGCCTGTCACAGCAGTACCCTCAGTTCTGGCCCAAATTTCTATCTTAGTGTTCTACCGCTGTGTGAGAAGCAGGTTTGGGGAGGACAGAAGGGGAGAATAATGAAAGAGACATCTTGATGGGGGGCCTGTTGCAGGGTTAGGGAGAGACCTGGTGCCAGGGAAACCCCCAGGAATCCACAAGGATGACCCCAGCTAAGTCTCCTAGCAATAGCGGAGAGGGTGCCTGAACTGGCCTTCTCCTGTAATCAGATTGGTGACTACCCTAATTGTCATCAGAGAGCCTTTATCCAGTAACTGATGGAAGCAGATTCAGAGATCCACAGCCAAGCACTGGGCAGAGCTCCAGGAGTCCTGCTTAAAAAGGGGAGGAGAGATTGTAAGAGCCAGACGGGTCAAGGTCGTGAAGGGAGAACCCACAGAGACAGCTGACATGGTTTTGTGGGAGCTCATGGACTCTGGACCAACAGTTAGGGTGCCTATATGAGACCGACCTAGGCCCTCTTCGTGTGTGTGACAGTTGTGTAGCTTGGTCTGTTCCTAGCAGTGAGATCAGGGCCTGTCCCTGGCACTTATCTGACTTTTGGGAACCTGTTCCCCATGCTCGATTACCTTGCCCAGCCTTGATACAGGGGAGGGAGCCTAAACTTGGTGTGCCATACTTTGTTCAAGCACATGGGAGGCCAGCCCCTTTCTGAATGGAGATGGAGAAGGAGCGGATGGAGAGGGGGAGAGATGGGAGTTGGGGAAAGGGCACAGGAGGAGAGGAGGGAGGGAAAACTGTGGTCGGTATGTAAAATAAATGAAAAGAATTAACAAAATAAAATAAATTAGAAAAAGAAAATGGTGAAAGTTGCTCTTAGAAAGCATTTTATGGGGGCTTGCTTTCAACTTCAGAGGTTACTTTTATTATGATTATGGTGGGGAGAATTGTGGCAGGCAGGCAGGTGCTGGAGCAGTAGCTCAGAGCTGTATCCTCATCTGTAAGTAGAGAAAAAGAGAGACACTGAGCCTGGGCTTTGGAAACCTCAAAGCCCCCCTCCAGTGACACACCCCATCCAACAGGGCCACACCTCTTAATCCCTTATAAATTGTGCTACTCACTGATGCCTAATCATTCAAGTATACGAGCCTATGGGGGGGCATTCTTTTTTTTTTAATTATTTATTTATTTATTTGTTTGTTTATTTATTTATTATGTATACAATGTTCTGTCTGCATGTATGCCTGCACGCCAGAAGAGGGCGCCAGATCTCATTACAGATAGTTGTGAGCCACCATGTGGTTGCTGGGAATTGAACTCAGGACCTCTGAAAGAGCAACCAGTGCTCTTAACCTCTGAGCCATCTCTCCAGCCCCCGTGGGGGGGCATTCTTATTCAAACCACCCCACTTACTAAATCATGTACAGACATGTTATAACAGATCAAACATGCTTCCATACTCTGTAGGGAATAGTCCTCACACTTACACACAGACGAATGCTCCATTGTGTCCCTTTATTATTTTTACTTTTGCTTTGTGCCCCAAGTGCCTATAATCCAATTCAAATTATCTTCAGAAGATAAATAATCTTGTATATTCTAAGATAACCCATTGGTTCAATGGTTATTTCTTATTTATTATAGGAAAGTACAAAAGGGTGAATCTTCTTCCCCCAAATTCCGGTTTCAACTAAATCTCTTAATCTCATGCTAGCAGTTAAATTCGATGATACTCACAGACACACATAGAGTTTATGCATTATTCAGTCACTTGAGCTACAGTGATTAATTAATATAAATGAAAATGTCATTAGGGCTGGAGAGATGGCTCATAGGTTAAGAGCACTGACTGCTCTTCCAGAGGTCCTGAGTTCAATTCCCAGCAACCACATGGTGGCTCACAACCATCTGTAATGAGATCTGGTGCCCTCTTCTGGCCTGCATTCATACATGCTGTATACATAATAAATAAATAAATCTTTAAAAAAAAAAAGAAAATGTCATTAAAATATCTAAATACACATAATGAATCTAAATAATAATCTTAGCGGATTTACGATGTGAACAATTTACAATCACACCTATATTTAATACAATTATATTTTTGGCTCAATAAACTGCTTTGAACAAATTACTGTAGGATCTGGGTGTGGCGGTGTATACCTGTAATCCTAGCACATGAGAAGCTGAGGCAGGAGGATCAAAAGTTCAGGGTTGCTGGCCTTGGTGGGGCACATCTTTAATCTCAGGACTCAGGAGGCAGAAGCACAAGGGTTTGTGCTGTAGGATGTCTTTCTGTATGCTGTGAATGTGTGGCTCCCACTGGAGAGTAAATAAAGCTGCGTTGGCCTAGGCAGGGCAGGATAAGGTTAGGCGGTACATTCAAACTGAATATGAGAGGAAGAAGGGTGGAGTCCAGGGAGACTCGAGGCCCCGCTGAAGGAACAAGATGTCAGCAGATTGGTAACACCACAGCCATGTGGCAACATATAGATTTATAGATATGGGTTAACTTAAGATGAAAGAGCTAGCTAGCAAGAAGCTTGAGCCACAGACCATACAGTTTGTAATTAATATTAAGCCTCTGAGTGATTATTTTATAAGTGGCTGTGGGACAGCAGGTGGAAGAGATTTGTCCAAACTTCTAGGCAAGATAGGACTGGAGAAATTTCCAGCTACAGGTTTGTGTGAGTTTAAAGCCAGCCTGGTCTACATATCAAGTTCCAGGACAGCCGGAGCTACATAGTGAGACCCTGGCTCA
>CABHPP010131547.1:0-38227 GCA_902168425.1 Peromyscus attwateri | reverse complement strand
GAGGTTTCTAAAACTTAGTCCACTACTTTTCAAAATAGGGACAAGAAATGCTTTCTTTTCTTTTTTTTTTTTTAAGCTTAACAATTGCCTCATGATGGGTGTTAATCATCAGAAAGACCAGTTATGTAATTAGAGTGGAGGCTTTGGCCAATTTAACCAATAGGGAGAGGTAGAGATCATGAGATTGAATTTAACCATATGGCCAATGAGTCTTTCAACCGTATCTAGAAAATGAGAAAATAATGAATCCAAAGTTTGCTGCTGCTTGCTAGTAAGCGAACACTCTGATTTATTGGGAGATTTTTTTGTTCATTGCATCCACAAGAAGATCACAGAAACTCTACCTATGGGAATTCTCATCCATGTTTTTGTATATTTACATTTTCTGGGCCTTGTTTAAAATTTAAGAAAACCATAATCATATTTCTGATTGCTGTTAGTCTTTGTAGAGAATTAATGAAATACAGGGAGTTATATGAAGCACCAAAATTAGCAGTCATTTGGAAAGAAATGCAGGTGGTATGCAAGACCTCAGTGTTACTAGCATCTAAAATAAAGGCTATTGCTGTCTATGCTGGTCTTGTTGAGGCATCCAAATTATTGAGGTTTCAGTGATGTCTTTTCCATGTTAAGTCTAAAGGACACTAGGAGCAGGCTCCCTGGTCTTCTAGGTTTGCTGCTCTAACTTTTGTGTTTTTTCTGAAACCCTTAAGTGGAGGGGTATGTTTCATATTCATTAGATGTGGTAGGGCACCCTATAATGAATTATTTTCCTCAATTTGACCATTTGTGGAGCTCTGTAACAGTCTCCATAGGTCTTAAAATGAAGCTCTTTCATGATGTGTGAAAGCTGTGTTTTTCTTTTGGTATAAGGATACACAGTCCTTTTTAAAAATGCCAGTAGTAGTATAGATGGATCATGTGATACATCTTATTCCTGATTTAAGGGACCTACAAAGTGAGTACCAGTAGCTACAACATTTCCCACCTGTCACCAGTTGTTGTTGGTTGTTTTTTCACTCTTATTTTTTGGTTCTTTTACTCTTTGGGGACCCGCCACCTAGCTCTGAGATAAATCACAAGGAGGCTTATTATTACTTACAAATACCTGGCCTTAGCTTGACTTGTTTCTTTCTAGCTTTTCTTAACTTTAAATTTTCCTGTCTAACTTTTGCCTCTGGGCTTTTTCCTTTTCTTACTTATGTAATGTTACTTTCACTGTTACTCTGTGGCTGGCTGTGTGGCTGTGTGGCTATGTGGCTGGCCCCTTCTTTTCTCACTCCTTGATCTCTTGCTCTTTCTTCTTTTCCTCCCAGATTTCTCCTTCTATTTATTCTCTCTGTTTGCCAGCCCCACCTATCCTTTCTCCTGACTTGCTATTGACCGCTCAGCTCTTTTTTTTGTTGTTTTTTGTTTTTTGTTTTTTTTCTATTTTTTTTAATTGTATTTTACAATACCATTCAGTTCTACATATCAGCCACGGATTCTCCTGTTCTCCCCCCTCCTGCCCCCCTCCCCTTCCCCCCAGCCCACCCCACATTCCCACGTCTTCCAGGGCAAAGCCTCCCTGGAGGACTGAGATCAACCTGGTAGACTCAGTCCAGGCAGGGCCATTCCCCTCCTCCCAGGCTGAGCCAAGTGACCCTGCATAAGCCCCAGGTTACAAACAGCCAACTCATGCAATGAGCACAGGACCCGGTCCCACTGCCTGGATGCCTCCCAAACAGTTCAAGCCAATCAACTGTCTCACCCATTCAGAGGGCCTGATCCAGTTTGGGGCCCCTCAGCCATTGGTTCATAGTTCATGTGCTTCCATTCATTTGGCTATTTGTCCCTGTGTCCAACCTTGGTCTCAACAATTCTCGCTCATATAGACCCTCCTCTTTCTCGCTAATTAGACTCCTGGAGCTCCACCCAGGGCCTAGCTGTGGATCTCTGCTTCCAGATCCCTCAGTCATTGGATGGGGTTTCTAGCACGACAATTAGGGTGTTTGGCCATCCCATCACCAGAGTGGGTCAGGTCGGGCTGTCTCTCGACCATTGCCAGCAGTCTATTGTGGGGGGTATCTGTGGATTTCTGTGGGCCTCTCTAGCACTTTGCTTCTTCCTATTCTCATGTGGTCTTCATTTATCATGGTCTCCTATTCCTTGTTCTCCCTCTCTGTTGTTGATCCAGCTGGGGTCTCCCGCTCCCCCAAGCTCTCTTTCCCTCGACCCTCGCCCTTCATTTCCCCCACTTATGACCAGGCTGTTCATGAAGATCTCATCCATTTCTCCGTCACTGGGGGATCCCTGTGTCTTTCTTGGGGTCCTGTTTTCCAGGTAGCCTCCCTGGTGATGTGAGTAGCAGTCCAGTCATCCTTGCTCCACATCTAGTATTCTCCTATGAGTGAGCTCTTTATTAGACCATCAGATGTTTTAGACAGGAAAGTAACACAGCTTCATAGAGTTAAACAAATGCAACATAAAAGAATGCAACACATCTTTGCATCATTAAAATAAATGTTCCACAGCATCAACAAAAGTAATATACCTTAAAATAATATTCTACAACAGCCGATGGTGAATAATCATTCTCCTTTCTCCATATTCATGTCAGCATTTGTTGTAATTTGTTTTTGAATCTTAACCAATCTGACTGTGCTAGATATAGTCTCACAGGAGTTTTAAATTGCATTTTACTGAAACCGAAGATTATTAACATTTCAAAATTATTTTTAGCCACTTTTAATATTTCTTTTGAGGAGCTTTTGCTTAGTTACATTCCCAATATATAATTGGAATATTCATTTTCTTTGTGTTTAGTTTTTGAGTTATCTGTATGTTTTAAAAAAAAATAACCTTCTGGATGATGTAAGGGGTTTTTTTTTGTTGTTGTTGTTGTTGTTTGTTTGTTTTTCCCATTCACTAGGCTGACTCATCAATCTGTTTATTGTGTCTTCTGCTGTACAGAAGATTTTGAGTTTCATGAGACCCTATTTATTAACTGTTGGTCTCAATTCCTGCACTATCATGTCCTGTTCAGAAAATGCTTTCTGTGTCAAGGAGTTCAGATGTATGCTTTACTATTTCCTCTCTAAGATTCAGAGTCTTAAGTCTTATGTTGAGATCGTTATCCCATTTAGAGTTAAGTTTTACACAGAGTTTAAAATTAGCATCCATTTTCATTCTTCTAAATGCATCTATAATGGTTGGGCAGAGCAATCTGAAGATGTTGTCTTATCCACTGTGTGTTCTTTGCCTCTTTGTCAAAAATCAGGATGGCTGTTGGAAGGCCAGGCTTATATTTGAGTACTCAGTTTTATTCCATTAATCAATGTGTTTATTTGTATGCCTGAATCATGCTGTTTATACTACTATCCTTCTGCAGTATAACTTCAAATCAAGGATAGTCGTACCTCCTACAATGTTTCTATTATTCAGAATTGTTTTGGCTGTCCTGGGTCTTTGTGTTTTCAAGTAAATTTTCAGATTGCTTTTTTCAATTTCTGTGCAGAATTCTGAGGGGAATTTCAAGAGAAGGGGTGTAGAGTATGGGTGGCATGATGAAGGAAAAAGGAATGATGATACAGAAGAAATAAATGTAACAGGGAAATGGAGAGAAGTCTAAAGAAGTATGTAGAAGGTTAACCTTGGATAATGTTATATGGAAACTTGTTACTGTAGCAGCTTTCTAAAACTTATTCATATCAACATAAGAGTACAAATTAACTTACCCTACAAACAGTGTACAATGCTCCCCTGCACTGACACTAAAGTTTATCAAATACAAAGCCCAGTCACAGATATGGGTGACCTGTTTTGAGTTGTTGGCCATAGTGTTCCTATAGAACTCCCAAGCATTTTGAACTATTGCCACTGTTTTTGGTTACCCTCTAGAATTTGATGTAAGACTCCACATAATTCACAGGATATGGAAAAATGAAGCTTCTACTGACCTGGAAGCTTCATCCCTGCTGTCTATCTGTTATAGTACTAGGTGTTGCCATGTGTGGGGAGAAAAGGAGCAGCCGGGCTGGCCAGACATTGGCCGCCATGGTGGTGTGCATAAGCATGTACAATAACAACTTCCCTTAAGCTAACCTGGAGTCTGCTGCTGCATTCAGTGATTGGTGACCTACAAACTTCAGATTTTTTTTTTTTTTTTTTTTTTGAGACACGGTTTCTCTGTGTAGCTTTGCGCCTTTCCTGGAACTCACTTGGTAGCCCAGGCTGGCCTCCAACTCACAAAGATCCGCCTGGCTCTGCCTCCCGAGTGCTGGGATTAAAGGCGTGCGCCACCACCGCCCGGCGAACTTCAGATTGATAGGGCCAATGAGAAAAAGACAACACAGCCAAGGAAATGGCCAACAGCCAATTGGGTGCCGAGAAGGGGTTTTTAGGCTAGCCCCGTAGCCTCAATAAAGGCTGTTTTTTGCTTCTCACCTGACTGGCAGTGTCTGCATCCTTGACTCCATGCCTTCACCTATCCTCCCCCTCCCCCAAGAGGTATTCAGGAGGTTTGACCTTTAACACCTATGTGTGATACTGAGGGAGAAAGTAATCAGCAATTTTAACCAGTGTTATGTTTAATTTCAGCTGTCAACTTGCCTGCAGTTTGAATCAACTAAATCCAAGCTGCTCTACACCACTGTGAGAAATTTTCTTAATTAGATTATTTGAAGCAGAGTGATGCAACCTAATTCAAGGCCAAACATTCTGGTGGCAGCCCATATAAAAAGACACGGAATAAAGATACTTTTTGTTAGTTTGCCTTCCTGCTCACTGACAAGTTCATCTATTCTTTTGCTGCCTCCTGTATGAAACACAGCTTCTTCAGGATTTCAATGTAGAACAAAAACCAGCAATTCCCTAGTAATTTCAGGATTCTAGTATCATATTGTGACTTGAGACGTCTAGGATCATAGATTGATCATCTAACAGAATCTCTACCTTTCTGTCTTGAGACAGCTATTTTGGACTACTCAGTCACATTATATATATATATATATATATATATATATATGTATCTCCATTCTCTAAGCTCTATTCCTATAGAGAATACTAACTATAGACCCATCTCACCCAAAAATGACTGGCCTAGCATGATATGTGCTCTGGTGAAATAGTGGCATGAAAGTTATGAGAATAACCAATCATATTATGATTAGTTTTAAAGCCCAGCTCACAAGACTGATCCCCCCAAAATAATTATAGCTGGGTAGGTCATAGACCACCAGGAAGAACCTAATATTATTATTCTGAATATGATATCATCATTGTACTCATAAACTTGAAGTACAAGTGACTACTAGCACAAGTACTAAAAAATTAAGAAAGCCAAAACCCTAGCATGAATGAGGGAGGGGTTCATGCAGTATTACCTCTATCTGTGGAGATATTGGCAATTGATTACTACTGAGGAAAAGACAGTCAATGTTCTTCAGGACTGTACACCCTATGTGCCTTCCCAAGTCTCAGTAGCTGTCATGCATCTATGCAGTTCCAATTGGAATTACTAGGTTTAAAACAATAACAAAATGTTAACATAAATTTGGGAAGGAAAAATCATTGCAGGAGACAAGGCAGGAATTTTAATGGAGAAGTATACATATGTATGTGTAAAATTTTCAAACAATAAATATGTTGATTTTTTTCAGTTATTTTCTAAGCTACTATTATTAGACTAGTGACCGTGGTAAACCAAACCATTTTAAAACTACTGTACTTTAAATGAGAATATATGACATTACTTAAGGCCCAGATTTAGAAACACACTTGTTAACTCTGAGTGAATACAAGCTCAGCACAAGTGAACCAAAGTTTTCAGGACTGGGGTCAGAGTGATTACAGGTTTATATGAAATTTTCAGGAAATTATGAAGACTTGCCCGCCAAGAGAAATGCTTATCTTAGGTGATATGATATGATACAACATTGTTGAAAAGAAATATTAAGACTTTGGATATATGATGATATAATCAAATGTATTAATCCGTGTATTCAAGCAATAGGAGAAATATGTGAAAAGAATAAAATATTGTATCATGACTTTTACATGACCAGCCAGGAAACTGTTCTAGCAAATAGAATGTTGTTTGATAGTTAAGTTGTGGGTGTGATAACAAAATTAGGGATATAAATTTGTTGGAATGCTAACTAAAGATTCTAAGTTGAATGCCTGAGGAATAATTGAGGCATGGGAAAAATAGGTCATTAATATCATGGATTATATTTACAACATAAAGTCAGATGAGGTAACACAGAAAGAGCAGTGCTCCAAAGAGGGATCAATGCCGATTTTCAGAACACCACTTTAAAGAATTTAGCACACAGTGTGACACCCCGAGAAGAAAGTAAGGCAGAAACTCTAATGAAGCACATAGTATCGGGGTGTGTGCCTCACAGTCCCAGAAGCATGAAAACTGAGAACTAACATTCCCAGTACTCTTCGCTTAATAACCACTTAGTGCACAAAATAGGAAAATGTGTCCAACTTATTAACCACCTAGTGCTTTCCATCTTCCTTCTTTGCTAGCCAACGCATGTAGGAAAGGCAATAAACAATGACCACTGTCTTGAATATTTTGATTCTGCATCTGTAATTCACTATAACGTAAGTATTCAATGATCCACTTAGTAGTCTATAATATCCAATGAATATTGTATCAACTAAATTTTATTTTCATAAGAATTTGCTTTAAATTAAGCAACAGATTTAATTTTTATAACCCTTGCTAAAATTAATAAAAAATAAAAGCGTATTATTCTAATGTTTTGATACCTCAATATTCCAACTTCTTTATGATTATATTAGCCTCAAAACCTAAAGTTCTAAGCTTAATGCAGCAACTTGACAATTTTGTGAACTACATTCAATGTTTTTAATGTGTTATTGCATGTAAAAATTGCAGCACACATTCCTGGAGATTGTGAGAATAGAGTTTTGAATTGCATGGTGAATTTTTATTTCTAAATATTGACTTTCTCCTCAGAAAACAATTATAAATCCCCAGTACTGATAATAACTAAAATAGATACGCAAGTAGAGACAGACATATCTGAACTGGAGGTGATGGCTTTATTCATTACCAGGCAGTGGTTAGAGTACTCTAGCCCACAGCTTCTTAGCACTTCTCTTAGGGCAATGTCTCATGGCTTTGCAATAAAGTAGTTAACTTAAACTGTGGCTTTATTCAACAAGCCTTTGGTATATCAATGGCCCAGTGAAAAATCAGTTATGAAGTATAAGGTATTTCTATTGGTTCTGTAAAGGATAGAAGGAAAATGTTATCTAATTCTTTCTTCTCAAGACATCTAATTGCAGCAATTCAGTTATGATATATAAAAATAAAGCAGAATGAAGCAATGCACCTTTAAGCTTTAAGGGTTTTCACTGATTAGCTATAAAACTCCAGAATAACAAATGATAAGTGTGATTTAGAATATTTGCAAGTGATATCAAGGGGAGAGAATATTTTATATATTCTTCTACTTGGACATGAGCGTTCAGTTTCAAAACAGATGGTGGCTACTTCATCTGTTTCCCTCAAGTTGGCCCAACAGTGTCCATGTGTACACTTTTAGTGTTTTGAAATAGTTATGACTTTCAATAATTTGGCTGTTCCAAAAGAAGATTTAGTGTCTGCTTTTCAAACAGACAGAAGAATGTCAACAATGAACCCAAGTCTAAGCTTCTGTGTAGACAAATTTCTAAATGGTCTTAATAAACAAAAAACACAGAGCCAGAAATTTGGGTTAAAGCCTGAGAGAAAGATCAGAGGAATAGGACAAACCACTAGCTAACCTCACCTCACCAACTCCATAGCTTCCAAACAGAGCTTCTTCCTGTATACTCATGTTTATATGCCTTTTCTCTTCTGTTTTCTCATTGGCTCTCTTAGTCCAGCTACATCACTTCCTCTTCCTACACAGCTCTGTTATTTTTTTCTGTCCATCTATATAGACCTCTGGACCTCTATGGTTGGTATTGGGATTAAAGGCATGTGTCACCATGCTTGGCTCTGTTCCCTAGTGTGGCTTTGAACACACAGAGCTCCTGCCTGCTAAGTGATAGGATTAAGGGTGTGTGCTACTGCTGTCTGACTTCTTTGTTTACTTATATGGTTAGCCTTTTTCCTCTGATCTCCAGGCAAGCTTTATTTATTAAAACACAAATAAAATATCACCATATTTCAGCACAAATAAAATATCACCACACTCCCAAAATCCATTCAGGGTAAAAACTTCCTCAGGGCAAATGTAGCAAGAACTTTCCTGGAACAGAGGCTCAGCAGTTACCAAGCTTAGAAAATTCAGGCTCACTTGCATATGTTTTGATGTTATAATATCAAAACAGAATTGCATGTAGTTGATGATCTTTTAAATATTTTATTGAAAATAGATTTTTTCATACAATATATTCTGAACATGGTTTCCCCTCTCATCTTGTTCCAGTAACTCCGCATCTCCAAATCCACCCAACTCCACACCTTCTTTCTCTTTTTAGACAGACTGATTTTTTTAAAAAATCCAGAATAAAACAAAACACACAAACAAAACCCTATAAAACACAAATTTAGATACAGTATTAATATACATAATATCTATTTAGGCAGAAAATGTCCAAACAAAGCATTATGAGAGAAAACATCTTCAAAAATGCCATTGGGTTCCTTTTGTGTTGGCCATCTATGCTGGGTATGGGTCCTGCCCTTAAATGTGGTTTGTATACCCAGTGTGACTCCATAGAGAAAATATCATTTTTATTTTGTGAGTGGTCTTTGATTGTAGATAGATTCTGAGCTAAGGATGGCAGCTCATTTCTACTTGCCCACTGGAAACACATTTGAATTGGACCTGTGTATATTGCCACAATCTGTGTATTCATATATGTGCCTGTCCTATTGAGTATGGAAAGTGATTTTCCTTCAGTGTTTCCTATTCCTCACTCGTTCGTACAATATCTCTGTTTCCTCTTCTACTTAGTTCCTTGGACCCTGACTGCAAGAATTTTATGGAAACATCTCAGTTAGGACTGAGTGTTCTAAGGTCTCTTACTCTCAGTATTTTGTCCTCTATGAGCCTCTGTATTAGTTACCCTCTACTGTAGGAGAAAGTTTCTCTATGATGGCTGAGCAAGACACTGGTCTCTGAATATAACAGAATGCTGTTAGATTGCTGTCATTCTACTGCTATATTCCTAGCAGAACAAAAATTAGTTTACTTTTAAATAAGGTAAACTAAATCTGTGACTATCTTATCTCAGTTTCTTGGCCTCTCAAGCATCGGTTCCAACTCCTGGAAAGGGCTTTAATCTGATCAGTTAGTACTTGGTTACTTCTACAACTTTTGTGCCACTGTTGTACTGTAAGACCAATTGTTAAATGGTATTATTAATAAAAAAACCCAGAGCCAGATATTATTTATTTCCTTCTCAGGTCTCTGAAGGACTTGAAGTTTAGATAGTTACAGTTTCCTTTGTTAACAATATCAGAAAAGAAACTCACTAAAGAGTTGTAAAGTGTACAAGATTGAAAGACATCAAAAGATAGTTTTGGGTTGGTAAAACAAGTTAGGATAGTAAGTGAATTAGTGTAGATGTAACCGACCGCCTTATTAAATAAGAAACACAGAGCCAATGTAAAGGTGAAAGCCCAAGAGTTCAGAGCCAGAAGCTTACCCGCTTTCTGCCAGCTAGCTTCTCCCGCCAAGAGAGCTCTCCGAAAAGGGAGTTTCTTCCTGTGCGGTTGTCTTATAAGGAGTCCTGTTTCTTCCTTCTCATTGGTTATAAACTAACTACGTGGCTGTCTCGTCACAGTCTCTCTGTACAGACCTCCCGAGTCTTCTATGGTTGGTATTGAGATCAAGGGCGTGTGTCTCCAATGCTAGCTGTATCCTTGAACACACAGATATCTACCTAGCTCTGCTTACCAAGTGCTGGGATTAAAGGCGTGCACCACCACCACCCTGGCTTTCGCTATGGCTTGCTAATAGCTCTGACCCCTAGGCAACTTTATTTATTAACATACAAATAAAATCACATTTCAGTACAAATAGAATACCACTATAAATTAGATAAATTTTGGACTTACCAAAATAGGATAGATAATGGAATGTTTTCACTGAATTTGTCTAATGCAAATGGACTAGACATTGTTAATGTATTTATAGCCTGTATATATTGTATATAATTATTGTACTTATTATATATAGTTTTTCTTATATTAGTTATAACATTTTTATTTTAGACAAAAAAGGGGAAATGGAGTGATATTTTATTTGTGCACTCTAATAAAGCTTATCTGAGGATCAGAGGAAAAAGTCAGCCACTATATTAAACATAGAGGTTAGGCAGTGGTAGCACATGCCCTTAATTCTAGCATTCAGGAGGCAGAAATTCATCAGGATCTCTGTGAGTTCAAGGCCACATTGGGAACAGAGGTAGGAATGATGGCATATACCTTTAATCCCAGCAGTAATTAACCATAGAGGTCTGGAGATTTGTACCACAGACCGGAAGTGATAGAGCTGAGTGGAAAGAGGAAGTGATGTGGTTGGGCAGAGAGAGAAAGTAAGATGGCAGGGCACAAAAAGGGTATAAGCATGAGTATACAGGAAGTAGCTCTCTCTTTGGCTGAGGATTTCCTAGAGGTAAGATGTGGCTGGCTTGTTCTCTGATCTCTCAGTTTTTACCCCAATATCTGACTCTGGTTTTTTTTGTTAATAAAACCATTTAGCAGTTTGTCTTACATTGTACCAGTGTATGATACGGGCATGTCATCATTGTAGATCAAAAAATTTATAGCCATATTGGCATTTCCCTTTTTCCTATGAGAGTGTACCTTTTAGCACCATGAACACTAGTCAGTAGTGTTGAAGGCATCATCTCAACTTATCTGTGTTAGATGAACTATGTAGGAGTTTCTTGAGCAATCTAGCTTTATCATCAGTTTGTGGTTGATGAATATTTTTATATTTTTTTATTTATACTGTGTTAATAAAACTGAAATGTCACTTGGTCTTTTCTTACTTTTCAGATTAACAAGAAACTATGAAAATTGAAGAACACTTTTGAATTGTTAAAGGAATTTTTAAACCAAGACATATTCACTACTTAGTTCATACTTTAGTAACCATTGAAACATTTCAGCTATTCTGATTAGCAAAAAACAACATTATTCCTACTAATTAAGCTTTCTTAATTTTGTAAGCACTGTGGCTATGTATCCGCCTTGTTTTCAAGCAGCATTTCCCTAATGATGATCTGTCAAAATCAGAGTACACTGAGGGTAATGGATAATTTAGATGTGAACTTGTGTAGGTTAAAGATAGATGGGAAAATGTTAACCTGAGTATGTATATGAGTAGTTTCTGGAAAAAAAATCAATTAGTCAGATATGAATTTTCCTGTATCCAGTGTAGGAAATGATGTTCAATATCTTGAAAGCATACACAAAACAAAAAAGTTCAGGAACGATAAAGGAACTCCTTTTCTGAAGCTGGTACACTGTTTTCTTTCCCTTGAACTTTGGAACCCCAGACTTCAGGCTTTGAGATTTTATGTCTTCTCCCCAGAAGTTTCTCAGGCTTTCAATCTCAGGTGACTATTTTACTGCAGGAATTTTAACTTGAACCCAGGCCCATCATTAGCTTTCTCCATTCCTCAGATTACAGAACGCATCTTGTACAACTTCCAAGCCTCGACAATGCCGTAACATAATCCCCATAATAAATTCTGTCCTATTCTCTCATCCCTTCCTTTCCCTTAATCTCCTACCCAATCACCAACTCTCCTTTCCTCTTGTCCCCATTTCTCTCCCTTTTCTTTCTCTGCCATCTTATCTCATACTATCTGTATATATAGATTTTCTTCTATTGGTTCTGTTTCTCTGGAGAACCCTAACAGACACAGTAACAAAATACACTTAGTGAAAGATGCATTTGGTATAGCTTACTAGGATGAGTTTGGAAAAGGGAAACATTAGAAACTGGGACAACTCTCCTGTTGTTGAGTCAAAAGTATAGTCTTTGTTAATCATGTTAAAAACCAGTACATCTTGTTATAGTCCCAGGTTTCTATTGAAACTGAAACTCCAATTTCTATTGAAAATGGAGACCTCAAAATTGTAATGAAAAATAGGAATCCATGCAGTGAGGTAAATTTTATAATGTTTCTTATAAAACTTTGAATTTTCAGTTGAATCCAACTCAGAAGATACACATTTTGTGTACAATTCAGAAATGAGGATTAGGATGCCACCCTAAAAGCCTTTAACTTGGGAGCATTGGGAGAAAAGTGAAAAAAGAGAAACGTTTGAAAGTGTTTCAGTGTTGGATATAAGTTAAGGGGTTTTTGTCTTAAATTGTCGTTTTCTACTTCAAGGAGCAAATGGAAGGCTTGTTTGAAAATAAATGATACCACAGTTGAGAGGCTAAGATGTCTATGTGTACAGTAGAGAACCAAATTAAGATCTAGACCTTAGTACCGTGAGAATATGAGAACCACTTCTAAATTAGTAAAAATCATGTCTGAGAAGTAAGTATAATGGTACAAGATAATCCGCTATGAAAGCTTTCTGCATGCCTAAAAGAAGGGCTGAATGAGGAACTAAACAATGATCTTAGCCCTTGAGGGATAGGTGTTTGATGTTATTTTAAATTCTACCCACTGCCAAAGCTGACTCTTCTTGTGCTTGAGCCAGGCAAAAGGTGGCTATATACTTTTATACACATTCACCAAAGCATAATGCCTAAGCAGTTAGTAAATACTTGTTATCTCTTACTTTATTTGGCTTGGCATCTGACAACATCTGTCTCAAGATGACAAAGCTTTTCTTAATATAGACAACCTAGCAAGCCAAAAAAAAAAGATGTCACTGTTTGTTTCAGAAAATTCCTAAATGATAAAACTAAAGACAGGAATCTTCTCACCTGAGCAAATAGGACTTATGAAATGACTGCTGTATAATTCAATACAGTCTCCATATTGTACCCAAAATTCCTAAGCTGTAGTCCATCATAAATCCTGTTGAGTTGAATCAGTTATCTACCTTGAAAGAGCTACTTTCAAGAACCCAAGTTCAAGCTCAAAACTCCTCTCTTTTTCTCATTCTCTTCTGAGTCATTCCTAAAACTTCTGCAGTCTACTGGACAGAGAGTTCTACTGGCCTTAACTTTGTCTTTTAATAGGTTTCTAGTGATAATTGGTAAGTTGAACACATTTTTCAAATTTGTGCCTTTTACTTTCTTTTTAGCTCCAGTGTAAGTTCTGGTACCTCAAAAATCAATTTTGCTATGCCATTATTTATAACCAAAGAGGGCATATTTAATAGTCAGTAGGCTAGCTGCTGGTGTTATCATAGATTATTTTACATTCATAAATGTATAGCCCTAAGTGCTGATCACTCTACTGTGATTATGAATAAAGCCTTCCAATAGACCTCTCAAACAAGAAGGATTGTTCAGTATTATAAAGGCTGAAAGGTAAATGTGGAATTTAATGTGCATAAGATCAAAATTCTAAATGATGTACTACATGCATTATAAACAGAGAGAAGCCGAGCAACTAAACTATTATTAGTTATCATGAATAATTCACCAATGAAAGCGTCATCAATACTAGCAAGAAGTAAATTTGTGATTTTAATTAATGTTTAACAAACCAGAACTATTCTGCCTTATAGAGCATGATAAATGACGAGGATAAAAGCACAATGTTTTTATCATTTGACACTATTATTAAAAACCACATTCTTAAAAAGCTTTTTTTTTTGAGCTTACTCATCTCATTTGAAAAATTGAGATAAGCAAGCTACATTCCAGCACTTTCTTAAATTGAACTTTCCAAGTGCTATTTATGGAACATCGTGTACTTCAGAGCAGTCATATTTTTTTCAATAAAATCTGAAAAACAATGTACTACTTTACGTAATATTCAAAATTTACAATTTTGGATAGAAGTATTTTTAGATATAATTTAATATGTGCTTTTCTAAGCCTGACTGGTAGTGGGATTTCTAATCAAATCTGACCTGTAAGAACTGTATCAACAGCCACAGATGTGTTCTCTAAATTAATGCAATTTTATTATTCTGAGGAACTCTTGATGAGGAGATAGATCTGTAGATAACTTTATTGTTCACTTAATCACAGACATTGATCTTTTCACCAGGGTTCATTGGCAGAAATGGACCACTCAGCATGCTTCTTTCACCTGCTCTACAATCATTGCCTGTGTCCTTCTGTCCTAACCACTGCATTGCCACTGTTGCCCAATGTAACAAGCATCCTTCATCTTTCATGACCACATTAAAGAAGTCACTTTAAACTCGATGACAAATAAAAAAGAAATCATTTAGCACATCCCTACTGAAAGAGAACAGGAAGTAGTTTGTATTTTTTTTGTGTGTAATTCAGCTTACATTGGCTTTTATGTTCATGGAACACATTATTCTTTGGTGAGGCAAGAGCTGACAGCTCAGAAACATGAAATGTAGAATATAGGAAAGTGAGAAAGACATGGGAAATTAGTTCTAATATTTTATAATATAAATATACAAAGTATGCATGTTTTAAACACACATATTAATGATATATATTTACATATGATCTACATAAACTCAAATGAGATTATTTTTCACATATTTTAATGCATCCTCCAAACTATAACTTTTTGAACTCAAGAAGATACAGTTTATTTAGATAAAGGAGAATGTTTAAATTTATTCAGTTTTGTTTTCAATCTTTATCTGGTTCTCGAGAACAATGAGAATACATAAGATTCAGTTGGGAGTGAGTTTCTGTTTTGAAATTGAGATGCCAGTGAGAACACATGGAGATTAAGATGAACTGGAGGGGGTATTTTCAAAACTCCCTCTGTGAAGCTCTGGGTTTGGGAGACGTTAAGTGTGTGTATAAATTTTTCTGCAGTTAAACATGGTTAGGGAAGCCTGCTCACATAAACCCCTTTAGAGGGTCACAGTGCTCATTAGCATCATCAGGTTTGAGCCTCTCGGTAAACTCCCAAGCTCTTCTAAAGTGACTTGACAATATAATCCTTTATCAGAAGAACAGCTGTCAGCCTCCTTCAGATGCAAGCCAATATCACTGGATATTATTCTTTCAGAAATCCTGACCCATTGCTTAGATGTCTTTCAAAGTATGAAAACAAAATTGGATGCTGAGTAAGTTTCTAAATTCCTGCTACTAGCCCACCTACTATATAATTAATTATTCAGTATCCTCTGCTTAACATCACTGACTGAATGCTCATTATGCTCTTGATATATTCCTGTCCTTTAGTTAACAGAATGTGTTCTAAATATCATTACTCATAATTATGTAATTATTCTCATAATTATTATACTCATTATATATTCTCGAGTCAAATAAATTAGCAATTCTACAATGATATTGAAGGATGTCTGGCTGTTTATGCTTTAACCACATATAAAGTGTTGGCTCTCTAACACTCAAAATTGTATTACTAGTATATAGGGATATTTCAAAGTTAGTTAGGTTATTAAAGAATAGCCTAGTAAATGCTATTACCACCTTAATAAAAGCAGCCCAGCTGAAATCATTTAGTCCTTATACTATAGCAAGGACATAGCTATATTATGAGGTTCTCTATGAGCCAGAAAGAAGGTCAGTATGAGACACTGATCTGCTGACATCTTGATTCTGCACTTTAAAGTAGTGAACAATGAGAAATAAAATTTTTATTGTTCAAATCAGTGCTTCTCAACTAGTGGTTGCAACCCCTTTGGTGGTCACATATCAGATATCCTGCATTCATACATTATGAATCAATACATTATGATTCATAACAGCATCAAAATTACAATAATAAAGAAGCAATGAAATTATTTTATGGTTAGGTGTTACTACAAAATGAGGAACTGTATTATAAAATCGAAGCATTTGGGAGGTTGAGAACTAGTGGTTTAAATGGTTCTCCAGGTTTGGCATTTTGTTATAGCTGCTGAAATGTTCCATCAGTTGTTTGATACTGATAGTCACGTTCCCTCACTCACTTCTCTCCATGACTAACAGAGCTTTACTTCAGTTATGAATTTTCTAGATAAGATTTAGAATTCAGAGCCAAGTATGGTAGCACATGCCTTTAATTCCAGCATTCAGGAGGCAGTGGCAGGCAGATCTCAGTGAGTGCAGAGGTCAGCCTGGTCTAAAAAGTGAGTTCCAGGACATCCAGGCATCCAGGACTAGTCCACAGAGAAACCTTGTCTTGGAAACAAACAAACAAACAAACAGCCCCAAAATGATTAGAATTCCATTTATTACACAGATGGAGTCTAGTTTTCTAATATCCCAGTTTGAATGTGTGGTTAAACCTGAGTTTGATTTCGTAAGTGTTGTCCTATAAAAGTTGAGTGAGAACATCAATGCTTTGTATTAGATTTTGTATTTCTAATGGGATTATGAAAATCTGTCACCAGCTTTTTGGAAAATATATCTCACATCTCATTTGGTAATTTAAATTAAAAAAATGGAGGCATGAAAGAATTGTAAGGATCTAAGATACAATATGTGAATTAAGTAAAGGTAAATGGGAAAGGTTTTAGTAGTTCAATGACAAAAGAATCTATACAAGTATTTATATAGTGAATACAGAAGTACAATAAAATATTTGTAATTGCAGGTAAAAACTATCCTTTATGCTTAAAGTGTTGCTTTTATTTGCTCAGTCTCATCTTCATTTTAATTTTGATTTAATAACAATAACCTCTTCTTAATTGTTATGACTTTAATCATTTGTTTCCCCTAAAGTTAAGAAATCCCATTTTTTTCCTCCCCAGCATTGATTCTCTCAATTTATTTCTTCCTTTAAGCTTAAATTATGGCTGAACACTTTGTATCAAGTCTAAAATACTGGATGCATCCATTATTCGTATAACTATGGTTAAATGAATTCAAATAAGTTCACTGTGTATTTTGTTCTTTTTCCTTGACTGCCTAATATGCAAATAGACATTCATGCCTTATTTTCTGTGAATGTGTTTTCTGTCAGTGGATTCCTTGACTGATTTCATAATCTTGGTTATTATGAACAATTTCATAGTAAATAAGGGAGTATATTATGTATATGAGATGATGATATCATTTCTTTTGAATTATAACTGTTAACAGATAGGTTGGTCTCATGGTATTTTAGTTTTACTTTTTGTTTCTAAAGTAGCTACACTGCTTTGATTTCCCACCAACAGTCTGTTAGAGCTCATTCTCCTCTCCTTGTGGTCAAAATTTAGTCTGCTTTTGTCTTTGGAATTTTAGAAAGTATCATAATGAGCAGAACTGTGTCTCCTCCCATCCCTTCCTTCGAGACAGGAAAACCATGCAGCCCCTTTGATCCACTAGCCAGACTCGGTGGCATCCTCAGAGAGCGAACTGCCACTGTGACAAATCAGTGGAAAGGCACACTCTTTTCCCAAATCCTCCTTCTTGATTTAATGTCACAAATAAACCATCATTTAGAAAAGAAGGAAGAAAATAAGTTAAAAACTAATGCAAGTATCTATCTCCATTACAAAGTGTCAAAAGTGGGAAGGGAAGTCAAATTCAATTTGCCATGATTCCCTCTGATAATAAAAGGGGAAAGCTGGGACCAGGTATGAGCTCCATTTAGGAAACTGCATGGGTTTTAGTAGCTAACAATGACAACAAATTAAAGTAGTTTACCTAAGATATTGTGAAGAAATTCTTATGCTTTGGTAAATGAAGATTGATTTTAATCAGTGGAGAAAAATATAAAAATGAAAGATTCTTATATTTATTTCTTGTTAAATTGAGTCACTTAAGGAAAGTAGTTTTCTTGGTTTAGGAGGTTTTGTTGTTGTATTGATCTTTTCTGTGTTTTGAGAAAGAACTGAAAGTTGGGTAGGTAGCAAGATGGGGACTATCTGGAAGGTTTGGAGGAGGGGAAGAATATCACCCAAATATATTTACATTTAAAAATTGATTTAAGTAATAAAAGTGTAATAAAAGAAGAAAGTAGTTGGGTGGATTGGAGAGAGGGGTCAGTTATTAAAAGGATTGCTGTTCTTCTAGTGGTTTTGAGTTCTATTCCCAGCACATCTGGCAGCTCACAATCTCTTGTAACATCAGCTCCATGAGGTCAGATAACTTTTTCTGGTCTCTGCAAGCTCTGGTACTTACATGGCACACACACAGAAACACACACAAACAAAAATAAAAAAGTCTTTATAAGAAGCAGAAGTGGTTGTATTTGAATATTATTGTTTGTAATGATAACGTTACAAGATATTAGCAGAGCAACAAATAGGCATCAGAATATATTAAACTGAAAAAAAAGATGAGAAATCAGCAACACTATAGTCAAAATTTACCCTAGATAGAAAAACATAATTATTTAATATTTATGATTTGTTATTCTAAAACATTTTTAATTAAAATAAAATTGCATTGTTTTCCCAACTCACTTTTCACCCTCCAGCTACTCCCAGGTAGCTACCCCTCAATGCCTCCCACGCCCCCTTCTCAAACTGGTAGCCTCTGTTTTGTTTTGTTTTTTTTTTCTTTTTTTTTTTTTTTTTTTTTTTTGGTTTTTCGAGACAGGGTTTCTCTGTGTAGCTTTGCGCCTTTCCTGGAGCTCACTTGGTAGCCCAAGCTGGCCTCGAACTCACAAAGATCCGCCTGCCTCTGCCTCCCGAGTGCTGGGATTAAAGGCGTGCGCCACCAACGCCCGGCCTTGTTTTTTTTTTCTATTGTTACATATTGGCTTCTTGCACAGGTGCATACACACACACACACACACACACACACACACGATTAAATAAATTCAATCTATTGAGTCTGTTTTCCTTGTTGATTTGTATACGGTTTTAGGTCTGACCAATTTGTATTAGGTAAACAATAAGGGGACTCATCCTAGAGAGAGACTAATCCTTCCTCTACCAGCAGTCATCAGTTGTCTAAATTCTTTGCTAAAGATTGGGCTCCACGGAATTGTTGTCTTTTCATGTAAGCATGCCTATTGAAGTGTCCTTTCATGTCAAGATGTCTGTAAAAGTACAGTGAATGACACTTACATTTCTGAGGTTGCCAACAATCGTCTAATTTGCACTAAGGCATGGTAAATCAGAGAGAAATCATCCTTGGTGTTGTAAAGCCTAGCAAACACCCTGGGGTTAGTGAGGTCATGGACTGTAAAAAAAAATCTACTACTACTACTACTACTACTACTACTACCACCACTACTTTGCTATACTTGCATATTTTCTTTACTATATTCTAAATATAACCCTCATGCCCACAGTGATTATATTTATCAGTCCCTATCAAAGAACTATATCTTTATAGAAGATAGAGACAATCACAGAAAACAACAGAACAGAATCAACAGGTGATGAGGATGCAAGATCCAATGGACACATCGACATCGTAGCGCCTGTGTCTATGGCTCAGTGAACATCATGGAAGCCTGCTCTGGAACAGTCTCTCCAAGAAATAGTTACCCAAGCAAGACTGGAACTATCTATTTGTATTGTAATAATACCATATGAGCTGGTGAACAATAAGAAAGTTGTTCCATATTTTAGTCCTATTAAAATTTAATATTTTACTTCATGTTGATTCTTTTTTTTTTTTTTTTTTTGGTTTTTCGAGACAAGGTTTCTCTGTGTAGCTTTGCGCCTTTCCTGGAACTCACTTGGGAGACCAGGCTGGCCTCGAACTCACAGAGATCCGCCTGCCTCTGCCTCCCGAGTGCTGGGATTAAAGGCGTGCGCCACCACCGCCCAGCTTCATGTTGATTCTTAAAACACTATTTATAAATGTGCAGACTGATCAGGCATGCCACACAGACCTTTTATTCTGTAACCAAACTCTTTCAGAAAAGCAAACTGGAGACTGAAATTCAAATACAGTACTGGCACCTGAAAGAAAACTGTAATCTTATAACTAAAGTTTCTATTTAAAAAAAACTAACATTCTAGTTACTTATGCATTGAAAGTCCAGTCATCATGGAGAGTATGACCATTCAAGTCCTTTAAAGCTTTTCCTCCTTTTTTCTTCCTTGGAAAGCAGAAGAGCAATCACATCATTATGCTATAGAGAAGATAAAAGAATTATCCGATGCGTTAGAAGAGCATTGTGTGTTACTTTAGGGCAGAAACATGGGAGTCAGCTTTTCATGTCTTTTATTCTTTTCTTTAGTTTTGCGATCGTAGAATCAAATGTTAAAATATCAGTGTCACTAGACTACACCCCCAAGAGACCTAGAAAACTAGAGCACTCTGAAAACTCATTGATATGTATGAAGGATAAGAAACTTTACTGAGGTGTTTATGTTCCTCTTACTACAGAAATAACCTGACTCATGCTTTTAGCCACAGACATTTCAATCATGAAAGAGCTATGTGACAACAAAAATACTGATACAAGTGCAATTGTATAAAGGGCAGGAACATTTTTGGAGGACATGTTTTGTTACACGTAGAGAACATGAAAGAACTATTAAACATGATAAACTGGATTACAGGCAGTTAATTGCTATGTAGGTTTCTTAATTTAAAGACATTGGGAAGTGAATATTATTATGAATCAACAATAATGACAGGTAATATTTGCCAATAGAGTTATAAGCACAGAAATATGTTATCCATTTTACAAATAAGTGTTAAAGGACAGAAAATTGTCCGTCATTAAGAATTCAATAATTCAACTGAAATTTGTTTTTGATACCAACATGAAAAAAGTAAACAGGAAAATTATAACCAACTTCAGAACTTTTGTCAAAGAAGTAAAGTTTATTTCACTTATGCTTCAGTCCTGTCTGGTTTTCTGATTTGTTTTTGATACCAACATGAAAAAAGCAAACAGGAAAATTATAACCAACTTCAGAACCTTTGTCAAAGAAGTAAAGTTTATTTCACGTATGCTTCAGTCCTGTCTGGTTTTCTGATTTGTTTTTTAACAATAGGCCTTAGAGAAGATGAAGCTAACCAAAGCAGAGATTCTGCATTGTTGTCCCGCTACTTTCCCATGGCTAATGTCAGAAAATGGTCAGCATTTAAGGTGCTAAGTCTTGGGGTGGCTTGTGTAGATGTACAATAAAATGATCAGCATATAGCTTTAAGACTTGTCAGGGGGAAAGGCTGCAAGAGCTTAGAGGAAATCTCCATTAGAGTCGATTTTAATAATTAATAATAACAGTAACAATACTACTAATAATAGATGATCAGGTTATTTAATGACAGATACACTGACAAAATTGTGGACAAAACTTAGAAAATGCTTCTTAAACATACTGTGAATGAAGACAAGAAATTATCTAAGAAGCATGCTGAGGGTGGCTGTTCCATGTCTTCCCCAGACAAGGTTCAACAGAAAGACAGAAGCCAAGTAAAGAACTGTTGGGAGCCGGGCGGTGGTGGCGCACGCCTTTAATCCCAGCACTCAGGAGGCAGAGGCAGGCAGATCTCTGTGAGTTCGAGGCCAGCCTGGTCTCCCAAGCGAGTTCCAGGAAAGGTGCAAAGCTACACAGAGAAACCCTGTCTCGAAAAACCAAAAAAAAAAAAAAAAAAAAACAAAAAACAAAAAACAAACAAAAAGAACTGTTGGGTATAATTCCACTCTGAAGAGGAATAAAACTGCATGTATTTTGGCCAGCAGAACAGGTAGTATTACATGGCACCACTACTAACACATGTAGTGTTAGTACATGTGGGGAGCCTACACATCCTTATCTTTGAAATTTAGTCATGTGATTTGATATGGGCAGTAAAATCTGAAGGATGAAATTGGTTGTTGATTCTTTGAAAATGCTTTAAGGGCCAGCACATGGTGCATAATTTCCCCCTTATCTCACTGTGCTGTTATTCATTCATGGTCAGTGTTCTCCCACCAGTCAGGAGACGGCAGTGATGCTGAGTAGCATGGGTTCTGAGGGTCTGCAAAGGTCAGGTCACATACACAAACTGCAGGCTGATATGTGGTGCTGTTAGGACTGTACATTTGTTTTGTATTGTCACTGCAGAGTGGAACAATTAACTTGGATATGACAGGGGAAATAATAACTGGAAACGGTTTATAATGTGTTTATATTGTAAATGCTTCCTATCATTCGCATTCTTCCCCTCCATCACTTTCACATTAAACTAAATTTACTTAAGAAACAAAAAACTGAGAAACAATGGATGAAGTTATATTTTAAAAATTAGCTTACTAATTCTGCACTTGGAATCACGTCAGAGGTATGTTATACATCACAATATTTAGTAAGTAGCTTAATTAACGTAGCTTGCATATATTTATTAGCAGGTCATGTTTCAATGGCCTAGTAAAATGAAAACAGGACAATATATAAGTCAACATTAGGAAACCAAAATCATAACAACTCAAAATAGCAGTTAAGTTTTAGGTATTATTTTTTAATAATTGAAAGCATTATACTCATATTTTATGACTTTATCAGGGAGATACGATTACTCAAAGACTTCATATTCCAAAGAAAGGACTATTTCTTTCAAAGCTTTTGAAAGACAACCTCTGAACCATTGAACTGTACCAGCAAGGTGTATTTATATATGTCTAGGGCAATAGACCTCAGGAGTCACTTTGACCAAATAGTACATATTAACAGTGTGATTTACTGTGCACCTGCCTTTCGAAGCTTGATGTCCAGGGCCATGCTCAACTAGTTTGTCCTTTATAGAACTAGATATAGTCAGCTAAGGTCATTCATACAGAGACTGCATGTGTATAAGGCAGATTTATAAAATGTGGTCTTGTAACTAAAGCATGGTGGTACTTTACCTTTTCATAGTATATGTCATGGCTAGGAGAATTAAATGCATCCCTATAGAATTCCACCCAGACAAATTTGTATATAGTAACTCATAGACCTCATTCTACATAATGTATTTTTTTAATGACCTTAACATATATTCTCTTACTATATAGGTAGATCTAGGTATGAATGTGACACCTTTTCTGTTCTTTGAAGTCTTTTGGAAAATTTTGTAGCATGAAAATAGACCTAATGATACCATTACAAAGTGACAAAAATGAAAATATACTGGTATATTTGAAGGTTGTTTTAATCACTATATCTTTTTGATAAAAGTTAAAGTCTAGAATGAATGGCTAGCATATGAAATATATAGCATTTTTTTAAAATTAGTTTGATTCACTCAATAGTAACTTGTAACTATCATAGGAACTAAAAAAATAATAATTTATATTTTCATTTGTTAAAGCACTTCAAAATGTAGAGGTTAGGTAAAACACATCAGTGCAGTAATGAATAATTTAAGGAACTGAAAAGTCTATTGAAATCGTTAATCAGTGCCATCCTAGCTTAAAATAAAGGTCTGACCAAAAATGGATTATGGAAAAGGGAACCTAGAGAAACTAATTACCATCATAGATACACTTAATGTTTTCATTTCTATTTTTCTTTTTCAATATTCCAGCACAAATGTAGGCACTTGTAAATTCTTGTCTTCATTTTGATGGAAATCTGTAAATTCCTGAAAATAGTACAAGGAAAAAATGTAATTTATTGTAGAAATCTCATTAATGTAATATCCTTTTAAAGGTGAAAAAGGGTAGAAAATACATAAAATGAAAATAAAACTTGGAAATAATAAAATTAAACTACTAAATAAATTATATAAAAATTAAAATGAAAGCAAAGTATAATGCTTTGATACCAATATACCAGCATAGATTTAGGTAGTATTTTTTCCTCTTCAGCATCACACAGAATTTTGAATGGCATTGTCAAATCTAATATGTTAAAGATATATTGTTTGTTAAAATTTGTATGCATTTATTTCAGCACAGCTATTTCCCTTTTCTAAAAATTCATTTATGTTGAAAATAGATTCTTCTCTCATACAATAATCCTGACCACAGTTACACCTCTCACCCCAACCCCCCAAACACTTCCCATCTTCTTCACATCCACTTCCTCTTCAGAAAAGAGCAGGCCTCAAAAGGCAAACACAACAAAATAAGATTACCATAATGCAAGGCAAAGCCCCTCATGTCAAGGCTGGACAGCTCAATGCAATAGTAGGAAAAGGTTCCTAAGAATAGGCAAAAGAGTCAGAGACACCTCCACTCCCGCTGTTAATATTTCCACAAGAACAACAAGATAACAGCCGTAACAAACACACGGAGGACTTGGTGCTGTCCCATGCAGGCCCCATGCTTGCAACTTTCAGTCTTTTGTTCTCCTGTGTCCTCCATCTCCTCTGACTCCTATAACCTCTCCTTCCCCTCTTCCTTGTGGTTCCATGAGCGAGCCAATGGAGACCTCCAATTGAGACTTTCTCTGCATGATGTCTGGCTGTGGGTCTCTGCATGTGATTCCATCTGTTGCCAGAGGAAGCCTCCCTGATGAAAACTAGACAAGGTGCTGATCTATGAGTATAGCAGAAGACCATTAGGAATCATAACATTGATTTTGTTTTTCAAGTCATGTTTGGTTATACCCCAGGTCTCTGGGCTATTCAGTCTCCAGTCTCTGATTCCTGGCCATACAGGCAATGTAGGACATGGTGTCCCTCTTGTGGCTTGGGCCTCAAGTAAAAGCAAATACTGTTGGCCACTCCCACAAGTTATGCCTTGAATGGGATTATTTTTTCCTCTAAGTAAGGCAAATAAAATAATGGCTTTCCCTTCATTAATACAGTTGGGTGGCTATATAAAAATGTTTATGACTAAACACAATTAATTTAAACTATTGGTTTAAAAATATTTGATCAGATAATAAATTATAGGTGCTTTTAAAACTGTTTACTAATTGTGTTTTATTATTTACAATATTTTTAAATTTAAATATATTTTTATCAAATTCTTCACCTAATTGAAGTCATTCCAGATTGTCTCCCCTTGCTCCTCACCCAACTTTAAGTTCTTTCTCAAGAAAAAAAAAAAACAAAAAACAAGATCCTACTGCCAGGGGGCCCCTTAAGCGGATCAAGCTACATAACTGACTTGTTTATGCAGAGGGCCTATTACAGTCCTGTGGAGGCTCCACAGCTGTTGGTCTAAAGTTCATGAGTTCCCACTAATTTGGTTTGGTTGTCTCTGCAGGTTTCCCCATCATGATCTTGAGCCCCTTGCTCATAGAATCTCTCTTCTCTCTCTTCTACTATCAGCCTGGTGCTTGGATGTGGATCTCTGAATCTGCTTCCATCAGTTACTGGATGAAGGCTCTATGATGACAGTTAGGGTATTCACTGATCTGATTACTGGGGTAAGCCAGATCAGGCACCCTGTCCACTATTGCTAGTAGCATAGCCTTGATGCAGGGGGAGGGTTTTGGACCTGCCCTAACTGAATGTACCAGGTTCTGCTGACACTCCGTGGGAGGCCTTACCTTGTCAGAGGAGGTGACTTGCGGGGGAAGGCTAGGGGAGGGCCAGAAGGCTGGTGAGGGCAGGAGGAAGGAAGAGAAGAGGATCTGTTGTTGGTATGTAAAATGAAAAAAATAAAATAGAATGGTCAGTGGAGAAAAAAAAGAAAAAAGAACCCATTACAACAACAAAATTATAGGAGCTTTTGAAAATTACTTTTATTTGTTTTATTCCCATTAATTGACTAAAATGAGCAATTTCACCAAAATACCTCTATAAATGTTATTCTTTATTGCTTTCCTGAACTTTATGTGAGTTTTCAAGGGTGACTATATTTATGAAGAGGTCTGTGGTATATTCATGGGAAAATGAAAGTATGCTGGTAGGGTTAGAGCTAGAATTGTGACTCCATTGAGCATACTAGAGTAGAATTATTTCCCAGTGACTATGCAAAAGATTCAAAGACCTCAAGCTTTTCAGACATTATTGTAGTTGAAAGATTTCCTGTGTCCTGCCTGGTCTGCAGCCACTCAGACCCAAGTAAACACACACAGGCTTATATTAATTAAAAGTGCTCTGCCATTAGCTCAGGCTTCCTACTAACTAGCTCTTACACTTAAATTCAGCCCATTGTCGAACTGTATGTCATCACATGTTCCGTGGCTTTACCTGTGTGCCATTACAAGCTGCTCCCTGGATGACAGGCTGGCGTGACCCTAACTCAGCCTCCCTCTTCCCAGAATTCTCTTTGTCTGCTTATCCCGCCAATACTTCCTGCATGGCTACTGGCCAATCAGCATTTTATTTATCAACCAATCAGAGCAACACATATTCACAGCATACAGAATGACATTCCATAGCACATTATTATATTTTAAAAAGTAAAAGGAGAATGTTGTCATGTAAAAATCACATGTAGAGGAGAAAGATGGCAGTGAAATAAAGGGACAAGTCTAAAGTCTATTCAACTCTTTTAAAAATGTATCCTTTTTAAAAAATGCATAACCCCAACTCAAAACATATGAAGATATGAAAAAACTAATTACAAATGTTTTAAATACTCAACCATTAGATAAAATTTAGAAAAAAATATTAGTAGATATTTGATTCACCAAAAGAATGTAGAAAAGTGAGTGAAATAAGAAATAGAAATTACAGGTTGGTATTTGAGGCTAGGATATATTCAAATCTGAGTGGTCTGCGCTGTTAGTCAATGTCATGGTGATGTTAGTCCAGACCTGCTGCCTCTGAGGGCCATGTCAGCATCCATGGCCCTACTGCAACCAGGGTCTGTGCTGATGTCAGATTCACCTGTTACAATAGAAGGATGTGCAGGCACCCCAGATCAAGGGCCATGTCAGTGTCTCAGGGCCATACTGCTGCTGGGGCAGTAGTGACATGAAGACACAGCCACTATCGAGTACCATGTTGGGGGTCCATGGTTCCACAGTGGCTGGGGTCTGTGCTGAAGTCTAGGTGCTGCATTGCCACCAAGGTCACAAAGAGGCTCAAGGTTAGGGCCACAACTGTTCCTGCCTGAGTGGCCAGTCCCTTTACCCAGAGTCAGGATGTTGACCTGGTCGAAGCTGCTGCCAAGGGCCAAGTCTTGGTCTGTGGTCCAGCTCCAGCTGGGGTTTATGTGGATGTGTGGGGTCTATGTCACCTCAGGAGGTCTTAGGAAACATGTGAGATGAAATCAGACGGCCATGTTGAGCTAGCCACGCCCTTCACTGGCCCTGGAAAAGCTGACCTTGCCTCTGAATGGACACTACAGCAAGAGAGCTGACCCCTGCACACTGGAGAGAGGGCCCCCACTCCTCACCACAGGCCAGAGTGAACTGACCCTGCTGGAGCTGGTGAAGGGACTGGTCTGTGTGGAATGATACCCATAAGATCTCCAAGATTTTGGGGAGTCACAGGATATCCCAGAATAGTTCCAGTGAGGATCCAGTGAGGATGTTGTACCAGAAACCAGAGGCCTTGAAACAGACCAGTGACTCACTGCAAGAAACGTTTGCCAATAAAACTGGTGGGACAAAGAAGTATACTATTTGGCACACTGAAGTCTCCATCGCCACCAGGACAAATGAAGAGGTGTTGGAGAAGCAGGAAAAGAGAAGCAAAGGGATTTTTCTGTTGTTATGGCTTTTTTTTTTTTTGCGGGGGGGGGGGGGGGGGGTTTTGGGTTTTTGTTTTGTTTTGTTTTGTTTTTGTGTTTTGTTTTGTTTTTGTTTTTTGTTTTGTTTTTGCTTGTACTTTTGTTCACTTTCTTGCTTCCTTTGAATTTTTTCCTTATGTGAGGGGGCAGGGCACGGCAGGGATGAGGGGAGGATGGAGGGGATCAGAAGGTGAAGAGAATTGGGGTGCATGATGTGAAACTTCCAAAGAGTCAATAAAGAAGTTAAAAAAATAAATAAAGGAACAAAAATTGAAAGGGAAGCAGGAAGAGAGAAAACTGGTAAGAAGATTTTGACTCATAATACAACCCAAGTTTTTCTTTAAAAAAAAAAAGAAATAAAAATTAATCAAATAGAAACAGAAGATAGATTTAATTTAAAATACAAAATTAAGTTTAAATAGCCTAGATGTCCAATTTAAAGTAGAACTGTTGTGGTTTATTTATTTATTTATTTATTTATTTATTTATTTATTTATTTATTTTGGTTTTTTGAGACAGGGTTTCTCCATGTACTTTTGGTGATTGTCCTGGATTTCACTCTGTAAAACCTAGGCTTGCCTCAAACTCATAGAGATCCACCTGGTTTTGCCTCCTGAGTACTGGGATTAAAGGTTTGGGCCACCACCGTCCAGCATGTTTTATTTAATAAGAGATTTAACTATTCAGCTATTTTTTGAGAACAAATTTAACAACATATCAATGAAGACCAAATAAAACCAAGCATGAAACTGACTACTCAGAACCTCAGTGTTTGTGAAGGTATCAGAATATTTCAGGTGGAGAGCCATGTAGGTGAATCCCTTCAAGCAAATCTATGGGATGTATGAACAGACTCCCTGCATCCAACAACCTCAATCAAAGAATGTTAGGAGATAACACAGGAGGCCTTTTAACAGAAATCTCCCTGCTTTGTTAAATGTCATGAGCTTACCTTGTATTTGCATGAGGATATTTTAAAATTGCTTAGAGATTTTTTTTTTAATTTTGTTATAATGGAAATTTCATGAAATTGTTATCTAATCAAAGCATCAAATTTGGAGAAACTTATATCTATGTTTCTGGTCTCTGGTCACTTACATTTGGATCCAGGATATACTATTTCTTGTTCTATCTGCATTGAGAAGTGTATCGTTTACATTTTCAGAAAGGAAAGAAAAAAATAAGACAAGATGTAGGGAAGGAGGGAAGAAGGAAGAGAGGAAGGAAGGGAGGAGGAAAGGAGGGATGGGAGGAAAGAAGGAAGGAAGAATGGAAGAAGGAGGAAAGTAGGGAAGAATGAAAACAGTGAAGGAGGGAAGACAGGATTATTTATGCAGTAAATACAGAAGCCAGACATGAAAGAAGACACAATATGTGATTCTTTCTTTCTGAAGTTCAACCATATACAGGATAATCTATAATGTTATAAAACAGATATATATATATAATATAAATTATATATAATGATAAAAATTAATTTTTAACATATGTGCAATGGGAAGACAGTGGAAAAATCTGAAAAACTCTTTGGAGTAATGAGCGTGTGTCCTGCCTTGATTCAGGTGCTCGTTGCATGCAGAAACTTTCTGTCCAACCTCATAAAAAATAACTATCAAGTAATTTTACTATGTATAAGTTTGCTTTGATTAAATATATATGTTTCAATTCTCTTTACTTTAAATCAAGCTTACTTTTATATTTCCTCTCTGATATGTTTTTGCTCTCTAAATAAATGATTTTGCTTTCACTCCAACTATTTTCCGGTAACAGCATGGCCATCTGACTAACCATTCCTGCCTTATCATTCATTGCCTACATGACTTATAGGAATTCCACCTGATCATATTTATCTTAAAGGCAGGAATTGTAAGTACCAGTTTTCTCTTTGGTGACTCAGTAGAAATTGCTTGGATCTTACTTAGATGGCTGTCAGGGTTCACTAGAAAACCTCTAACTTTATTACAATTATCCCATCCACATGCTGAATGCCACATATTCCAGTGCCTAGACTGTTGACATTTGTTATCACTACCATCTGAAAGAACCAGGAAGAGAACAAACTAAAATGAGTTCCTGGAAAACTCCCACAACCACCAGGGAAAACAATGATATTCTTTAATGCCTTGTCCCTTTCCCTCTCCTTCTGTACCTCCCTGAATGTTATTTACCCAGTATCTGTAATTTTATGATTACAGATTTTAATCTGTAGTTTTGCCCATCTTTCCACATATCCAGAAGCTGACCTGTGGATCTATCTTCTACTTCTCACGTTCTTGGTCAAGAATACGAATATCTTACCTGATCAAGTTCTGTTAAGCGTTGCTATTGGTTGTGAACTTCCAGAGCTAACTAGACCCAGTCGGAGGTTAAATTCAGATAACTATTAGAAAACATTGTTATAAGACATTCACACTTTTATATTATTTCTCCTCAGTGATTAGTTTTATATTTGTTGATTGTATAATTTCAGTAGATATGTTCTATTGAGAAAAGGCCTTTTCACTTTCACAAAGATTCCTTGTTTTGCTAAATTATAATGTTTACATGAACTGCTACATATTTTGCTGCAAGACTGAAAAAATATCAGAAACAAAACAGGAGAAAGACTCAAACATTTGTTGTTATCTAGATTTATTGATTAATGGAACAGAACTCCTCTGGGACCACCCAATCTACTGATTTTTATATGAGATATGAAAGTCCCACCTCTTCAAATCCACATTAAAGTGTGTATTTTCTGACTTGTAAGGAAAAGTTTACCTAATGCTTATCCAGAAATTTCCCTTATTTTAAAAATAAAAGGGGCTAGCATTAAAAGAGAAATTATTAACTGATAAATGGATTGTCATAAAAAAACTGAAGAGTAAAATTGCAGCAGAAATAAATCATCAATTTTATATCATCTACATGTTAATTTAGAAGGGATTATTCTAATTCAATTTTAATTAATTCTAAAATTTTCTTCCCATCTTAAGTCAAAATATAAAATGTATTTTGCTTTATGTCCTGATCTGGTTCTTTTAAATAAACTACTAAATTTCAATTATTTAATAATTAACATAAAATATAAAATTTCCAAAAGTACCACAAATTTATTAACATATATATAATATCATGATTATTGATTTCCATTCAGTGTTAACTTATTGCATTTATTCTGGATAAACTATTGTATATTTTAGATAAAGTATAATTCATTATTACTAAAATGATTATCAAATCTCATCTCTCAAATTGATAATATCCAAATGAATAATTATGACTTGCCCCTCCCCTAAGTTGATGTAACAACATTCATAAGCTCATATATATGCGATATTTCAGAAGACATTAAAACATATCTTATCGGATTGCTTCCTAATCATATACTAATTTATTCAGTGTGTAAGAAGTATAGCCTTTGTGAATGAACTTTCAGTTGTTCTGAGACCAAACTTTTCTGTCTTTAAAAGAGCACTGATTGGAAAGTCACAAAATATGCACAGTAGAGGTTAGACAATGAATACAGAGTAGGCTGTCTCACTTCAATTTCTTTAGTCAATTCCAATTTTAGTTCTTATGCAAGGTACCTGAAGTCCTAACAGAATATTCAAAACACAGAGAGAACCATTTTTACTTGTTTAATCTGTTAATATGCTTTACATTAATTTTATTATATATAAAATTCTAAAATATGGATTTAAGAAGTACACTTTCTGTGATGTCTTTTTAAACTCCCAGAAAGTCACTTAACGAACCATATGCAGTGTTATGTAGGTGGAATACAAGAAAATAGGGGATTTGAAAGAATTATACACTTTTTCGGCTTGACACATATCTTCCCGTAAGTAAAAGGCATTGGATCTTAAATCACTAGCACTTTATTACTAAGGCTGAGCAAATTAGCTCACTCAATCGACCCTTCTGAAAATGAACTCCTCATTGAGATCCATAAATGATCACTTAATTTTCTTCTCACTAAGTTTCCTTTCATTCTCAGACACCCTGGAATGTACATGTTCAGAACAACTATCAAAAAATAACGAGGAAGCACACACGCACACCAAAAAGAGTTCTCTTTCTTGTTTCCAAAAGTTTCTCATTTGTCAGAGCTTTATTTATTTGTTGTTTGGATATGTGTCCAGTGGAACAATGCTATTTAGAATAAAATCCCGAAACACACACCTTCCTAGATTCATATATTAATATGAATTCCCATGTAAAACATTTATGCTTAATAAATCTTTTGAAACTACTAATTTATTTCTCAATGTTTAAAGGAAAAGAGAGACGAAGAACGGGAGAGAGAAACCAATATACATTTTAATTAAGAATAGGTTTGTCTCCCATGCAATACATCCTGACCACAGTTTTCCCTCCCTCCGCTACTCCCAAGTACTCCCACCTGCCTCTCCCCCAGAGCCACACTCTCTGCATTTCCTCTTCAGAAAAGAGCAGGCCTTCGAGAGACAGCAAGCAAATTGAACGAAACAAGATACAGTATGACAAGGCAAAATCCTTGTATGTAGACTGGACAATGCAACCCAGTAGGAGGAAAGGAATCCCAAGAGCAGGCAAAATAACAAAGAAATGCCTGTTCATCCTCTTAGGAGTCCCATAAAACATCAAGCTAACCGCCATAACATAAACACAGAGGACTTAGTGAACACCCGTGCAGGCCCTGGGGTTGCTGCTGTGATCTCTGTGTGCCTGGAAGAGACCTGTCTAGTTAATTCAGTGGGCTTTGTTCTCCTAGTGTCCCCCAACCCCTCTGCCTCCTATAATCTTTCCTCCCCCTCTTCTGCAAGGTTCCCCAAGCTCCAAGGGGAGAAACCTAACGAAGACCTCCAGTTTAGATTCTCTCTCACTGCGTAATGTCTGGCTGCAGGTCTCTGTACCTGATCTCATCTGCTGTGGGAGGAAGCCTCTCTAATGACTACTGGACAAGGCACCGACTAAAGTCTGGCAGAATATCATTAGGAATCATTACTTATTTTTGCAAGCCATGTTTTGTTCTACACTAGGTCTCTGTGTTATCCAGTCTCCAGTTCCTGGCAATCCAGGCAGTGTAGGCATGGTCTCCCTCTCGTGGCATGGGCCTTAACTTAAACCGTGAGTTGGCCACACCCACAAGTTCTGTGCCACCATTGCCTTAACACATCCTGCAGGCAGGACAGATTGTAGGTCAAGGTTTTTGAGGTTGGCTTGGTGTCCATGTTTCTCTTTCAGTGGCCTCAAGAGTACCTTCTCCTGCCAAAGAGACTAGAATGTAGGGACAAAGGCTCTATGTGGGCAGAATATCAACCTCTCTACATTCAACGAGCCCCATGGTTGTTGTTCTGGACAATGGTACCCCACTGTCGGTTTGCAGAGAGTGAATCTCTAGCCTAGTATCAGCCTGGGAAGTTAAGGATCTCCACAGGACTTCCTCAGCCAACAACTCAGCCTAGTGGAACCCAATCCCACCACTGTATCACTTGCCTGGCTACAGTTCAGACTCTGTATCCTCCATTACTAAGAGTCCTCACTAGGGTCACCCTCATAGATTCCAGGAACTTTCCACAGTACTAGGTTTCCACACTGCCTCCCAAATGTCCCCCAGTTCCAGCTATGTCTCACCACACTTTGTCCCTCCATTCCCCCAATTCCTCTTGCTCCCACTGGTATAATCTGTTCTATTTTGCCTTCCCACAAAGGGAGATCAATGTATCTGCCCTAGAGGCCTCCTCTTTATCAAACCTTTCTTTGTCTGCAGATTGTAGCTTGATTATCATTTACTTAATATCTAATGTCTACTTATAAGTGAATACATACCATATTTATCTTTCTGGGTCTGGGTTACCTCACTCAGGATGATTCTTTTTAGTTCCATCCATTTGCCTACAATTTTATGACAACTTTTTATTAGCAAATGTATAATACTCCATTTTGTAAGTGTACCATATTCTCTTTATCCATTCTCAAGTTGAGGGACATCTAGGTTGTTTCCAGTTTCTAGCTATTATGAATAAAGCTATAATGAACATGGTTGAGGAAGTGTCCTTGTGGTAGGTTGGAGCATTCTTCAGGTATATGCCCAAGAGTGTCATAGCTGAGTCTTGGGGTACATAAATTCCCAATTTTCTGAGGAACCAAAATAATGATTTCCATAGTGGCTGTCTAAGTTTGCACTCTAAGCAATGGAGAGATGTTCTTCTTGTTCCACATCCTCAGTACTTGAGCTCCACATTCTCATACATGACCTGTCACTTGTGTTTTAGATCTCAGTCATTCTGACAGGTGTAAGATGGAATTTCAAAGTAGTTTTGGTTTGTGTTTCTTTGATGGCTAAGAATATTGAACATTTTTAAGTGTTTCTTGATTACTCGAGATTGCTTTATTGAGAATTCTCTGTTTAGATATGTACCCCATTTTTAATTGAATTGTTGGTTATTTGGTATCTACTTTCTTATGTTTTTTATATATTTTGGATATTAGTAATCTATCAGATGTGGAATTGATAAATATCTTTTCTAATTCAGGAAACTGCCACTTTGTCCAACTGATGGCATCCTTTGCATTACAGAAGGTTTTTGGTTTCTTTACTTCCCATTTATTGTTGATCTTAGTGCCCATGCTATTGGTGTTCTGTTCAGAAATTTGTTTCTTTTGCAAATGAATTCAAGTCTATTCTGCACTTTTTTCTTCTATCAGGTTCAGTGTGTCTGATTTTAGGTTTGATCTTTGATTCACTTGTACTTGAATTTTGTGCATGGTAATAAATATGTATCTATTTGCATTCTTCTACCTCCAGATATACAATCTGAACAGCATCATTTGTTGAAGATGCTTTCTTTTTTCTCCAGTGTGTATTTCTGGTTTCTTTATCAAAAGTTGGGTGTCCATGGATGTGTAGACTTATGTCTGGGTCTTCAATTCAGTTCCATTGATCAGTGTGTCTGTTTTATGCCAATACCATGAAGCTTTTATGTAGTGGGTTCCAGCTTTGACCTGGAAGTACTATCCACTTTGAGGCTTCAGTAACTGTCATGCCTACATGGTGGAGCCAAGAGAGGACCCTTGAAGACCTGAGATCCAGATGGGCCAGCTCTCTTGGTTCCTGGATCCTGGACGCTGGAGGTAGACCCAGCAGGATTCTCCAGAGAACACCACTGGGCTGCGCTACACCTTTCCCAGACTTGTAAGTTACTCCACAAAAATAACCTCCCCTTTAACTACATGGAATGCCTTAATATTTAAGTCAATATTTTCATTACTATCCCTCTGTAGTACAACCTGAAATCAGGGAGGGTGATACCTCTAGAAGTTCTTTTATTGTTCATTATTGTTTTAGCTATCCTGGATATTTTGGTTTTACACATGAGTTTAAGAATTGTCATTTCAAGGTCTGTAAAGAATTACATTGGAATTTTAATGGTGATTGTGTTGAGTCTGTAGTTTGCTTTTGGTAGAATGGCCATTTTTATCATGTTAATCCTACTGATCCAAGAGCATGAGAGATCATTCCATCATTTGGTATCTTCATCAATTACTTTCCTCAGAGTTTTAAATTTTTTTTTTTTAAAGATTTATTTATTTATTATGTATATAGTGTTCTGCCTGCAGGCCAGAAGAGGGCACCAGATCTCGTTATAGATGGTTGTGAGCCACCACGTGGTTGCTGGGAATTGAACTCAGGACCTCTGGGGAAGAGCAGCCAGTGCTCTTAACCTCTGAGCCATCTCTCCAGCGAGTTTTAAATTTTTTAATCATGTCTTCTCATTTTCATTTTCACTGGACTAATGTATCATATACTTAGAAAAATTCAAATATGTTGATAATTTGGAGATTTGTTATTTAGAGACAGCTTTCTGAAGTCTATGTTAGCTAAAATTTTATCACAATTACCCAAGACTCATCTTGGAGAAATGTGAGCAAAAGACTCTTTACTGAGATGAGGCATCTATGAGAGGTTGGAGAAAAGATATCTCCAATCTAGGGCTTAACCAATGAGTTTACTGGGAGGATTTAGTAGAGCATGGGTCAGAGATTACTTGGAGGAGAAGGGGTGGCTGACAGACAGTTGAATCACAGTGAATGCCATTGTAGCATAGCTAATGACGAGTCACAAGCTGTACCTTTGAAGTTTTGTGCACAATGGGATGTACCTCAAGCATGTCTTCTCTTCCTGGTTGTTTGTTAATGCTTCTGTATGCTAACATAGGGACCTTGTGAATTTTGTAACTTGCTTAGTTTCTGAGCCTTAAAAGTACATTAGCCTACTAAATCTAATGAGCATGCCTCCTCTTTCCAAGAGGCAATGTTTCACTTTTGAGAAATAAGTACAAAATACAGGAAAATATCTAGAGTTTTACTCTGAGTTATAACATATGGGAAACTTGTGAATTACTAAAGATACATAGCAAACAGAAATACTAGAATTACACAAGAGGAAATTAATGTGGTCAATCTTACTATCTGTGGATCTTAACATTTTATTGATTTTCCCTGTATATAAAGTGACTCTAAGTCTGAAGCTAATCTGTGATGAGTATAATATAAAGCAACTCAAGATGTCAGACTGACTCATTATTTTGAAGATATTAGAATATCTTTAAGTGAACCAAAATTCACTGCTAACTTTACTAAATATTACATTTATACTGAAATTTTCAGCAAAACAGTAGAAATGCTACATCTAAATTTTTCACAAATCAATTTATTTATGATTTTATCACACTTCAATAAGTCTCTAAACTTATGGATTATAGGTGTTGTCTGCACTAAAAGAAGGTTCAAGTTTACAAAAATGTGAAATCTTCATGATTATGCCTGCATATAACTTATATTTAGATCAATGTCTGATATTTAATATTTGCTTCTAAGAAAGTTGAAAGAATGATTGCTATTTAATACTGATCACAGGTTCTCTCTGATGTGAACTATGCTGGACATATGACAGGAAAATTAGGATTTTTTACAAGCATATAGTATATAAGAATACCCAACAGTAGTTATATTTAAAGCAATTTATACTTTCCAAGCACATGAATATGGATAATTATAATGTAAAAGTGTAACAGTGCACACCTGAAGTCAATTACTGAAGTAGCTTCAAATGCAGTCATTAATACAAAATAGTCACAAGAATCAATCTGTAAATCTCTGTTCTGGGTTTTTGGAGTGATTTAAAAGAACCTCAGTCTTCAGAACTTAATTAATTTTCCAATATTTAAAATATTTTGTATAATGAGGCAATTGGTGATGAATAAAAAAAATTATAAATTCTCACAAATGGCTACTATTATCTCTGCATCATAGATGACTTTATTACTACCCTAATCAGTAAATTTAGCCTTGTACTAGATGACAATCATATTTTTCTTCACACTCAGAAATTTAAAGTTCATACAAATTTACTTGTTGTGAAAATATAATTTTTATTAATTTTGTCTTGAATTCATATCTCAGTTGAATTTTTCTTTTGCTTGGATTGATTCACCAAATTGGACTTTGGTGTTCTTTAATTGTTATTTTGTTGTTGTTGACATTGTGGTTTCTCTATCAAGTGGGAATAGACATGGGTTCCACATTTCTTGAGGAAAAGCCTCACACCAACAGACACAGAGACATAACTTCTCTCATTAAGAAAAGTAGGTACAATATGTTGGTGTGGTTACACTAGTCCCCTCTGCATTTTGGTTAATCCAGCATGTGGACTGTGATGACTTACAACGTGATTATGTAATATCAGTGTGAGAAATACAAAGGCACATTTATTTTTCTATTTTATTTTCTCAATTAATATGTATTTACCTAGTAAAATAATGGAAATAAGTCATTTAATTCTCAGTGTTTCACAATTCATGCAACAGTGTAAGAGTTTCTATGTAATAAGACAACCAAATAAATACAAACATAAATGAGCACTGTATTAACATAATGTGTAAAATCACTTTTTATAAAAGGATTTAATCAGTATTGGAATTAATTATCATATATAATTATTAACCATTTCAACTTAAATATCTCATCAAGAAACTTATACTTAAATTCAAAAATAGCTAGTTCTTTGCCTAGTAATACATAAAACCTACTTATGTTGCATAAGCTTATGGATTTCTATGTGGAGATAGCACATTAAAGGAAACCTTGTGTGTGAAAGAAAAGTTCGAGACTAACTTCCAATCCTCAGCACCTGGAAGCCTTCCTTGACAACGTATAAAGTAACATTACCTATTATCCTTTTTTAAATTTTCCACTTTCAGTGCCTGGAGTAACAGTGTATTTTAAAAACTAAAATATTTCAAAAATTAATACCTGATAAAAGATAGAATATAGAGCTGCAAGTTTCAAAAAGTCTAGTATCCAAGAAAGTTAAGAAATAGATATAGGTTAAGCAAGAAATTTAGAAATTGTTCATTCTTTAGGAAAAGTGCATGAACAAGACATAAGTATAATTTTCTTTGTACTACATAAAGTACAATTTGCAATAAAATATGCACACAATTTTTTTTTATTTTTATGGGCGAAGAGAAAATTCCTCAATATACTGGGTACTATCTGGTACATAAGCTATGCATGATAATCTTAATTTATAGCATACTTATACAGAAAGTAGACAGGTGGCATTTTAAAAAAATATTTTAAAATTTACCAAACTTTCTCTCATATTTTTTAGTTAAAAACTACATTTGCATACCTAAAGCCTCACTTTAAACATCAATTACATATAAGAGTTCTAGGATATAAATGCATTTTATATATATATATATATATATAT
>CABHPP010131546.1:30561-53470 GCA_902168425.1 Peromyscus attwateri | reverse complement strand
TGTGTCCAGCTCTTCCTGTGTTTAGCTGACCTTGATAAGAGGAAATGCAAAAGGCAGAAAGAATGTAGGTCATTGTCTCCTGAAATCTATTCATATCTCCAACAGTCATGTGTCAGCTGCATGTTTAATTGATTTATTTTACAGTGCGGGAGATGAAACCCAGGGCCCCCCACATGCTAGACAAGTGCTTTACAGCTGAACCATGCCCCAGCCCCACGCATTTAATTTAAAACCTCCTAGCAGCCACATTTTAAAAGGTTTAAAACAGTAAGCTAAGTTGTTTTTTCTGTGCTAGGTATGGAACTCAGGGCCACACACCCTCAACTCTAAGCTCATGTTAATATTGTGTGTGTGTGTGTGTGTGTGTGTGTGTGTGTGTGTGTGTGTGTGTGTGTGTGTGTGTGCAGAAATGTGCATGTAACCAGGCATAGGGGCACACACCTTTAATAAATACCAGTGTTCAATAGGCAGAGGCCGGTGGAGCTCCATGAGGGCAGCCTGGTGTACATAGGGAGTTCCAGGCCAGCCAGCACCACATAATGAGATACTGTCTCAAAAGAGAGGAGGAGAAGGAAGAGGAAGTGGTCATGTGCCCGTGAGGTCAGAGGTCAACTTTAGGTGTGTAGACCAGACTGGCTTCAAAATCCACCTTCCTCTGCCTCCTGATTGCTGGGATTAAAGGCGTGCACCACCACACCTGGCTTTGGTTTCATTTTTGAAATGGAGTCTCTTGCGGCTACTTGGAGCTCCCAGTTCAGCCAGGGTGGCTGACTATGAGCTCCAGGGGTCCTGTCTCTGTCTCCTCAGCACCAGGATTACAGTTGTGCACCAACATGTAGGTTCTGGGAATTGAAATCAGGCCCTCATCCTGTGCAGTGAGCACCCCAAAGAGTGGATTATTCTTAGAGGGACCCTTGTACTGCGGGGTGCTCCCCTCTGGACCCCGGATTAGGTACAGACCACACCCGAACACGAATTTCCAAGCGCAAACCAAACACAAAGGGATCCTTTCTTAAGCAAGGCAAAAGAGACAAGAAACAGCCGCAAAGAGCTTTGCAGCTGTTAATTTTAGGAGGGAGAAGAGGGAGGTCTGTGTTTGAACGAGCTAGGATGTGTTGGTGAGTTCTGACTGGGTATTTAATTTAGTTAGCTAAACAATAATTTTGATTGCTGGACCTTGATGTTTTGATAGTTGGATCTCGGTGATCAGCCTCAGGAATGAGTCAGTGACCAAATAAGGGAACAGACCTTGGAGGCTGCTTCAGGGTGTCATCTAACGGTTTAGCAAGGCAGAGAGAAGGGCAAAGGGCAAAGCTTGCTGGTGCCATGTTTGCCGCGCTCAGATTCGTGTTTGCCGTGCTCAGGCGTGTGTGTGCCGTGCTCAGGCGTGTGTGTGCCGTGCTCAGGCATGAGTTTGCCATGCTCAGATCCGTGTTTGCCGAGCTCAGATCTGTGTTTGCCGTGCTCAGATCCATGTTTGCCGAGCTCAGATCTGTGTTTGCCGTGCTCAGATCCGTGTTTGCCATGCTCAGACTGTAAGGATTTGGTCCTTAATTACGTCATCAGCCTTCGACGGCATCCCAGCCTAAAAAGCGGGTGGGCGCTCTGTGCGCTCTCTGTCCCCTCTCCTTTCCGCTCCTTCCTCCTGTCGGCCCCCCCTCTTCCTCCCCTCTCCCACTCCCCCCCCCCAATAAAGCTCTAAAAAGGTAACCATGGCTGTGATTCTTTTAATCAGCACGCCCCTCCGCCAGCATGGCCGCCGCGGGCGGCGACCAGCCATGAGGGGCAGCACCATAAAATAACCAACATTGGTGCTGTTCAGACTCAGATACACCACCGAGTACCGAGGACCTGCTGACTGCTGCTGCTTGCCACCTCTTCCCCCATCCAGCGAGACCGCGAGCGCGCGCATGTCCATCGCTGCCTCCGCTGGACCCCCACACCGCTACCGCCATGATTCTTCACTACAGTAAGTCCGCTGTTCTCTCGGCTCTAGTCTGAGCTATATTCTTTGCGACGGACACCCCGGGGGTTGTCCTCGGGCTGTACTGGCAACGGCACATTTTCGTTTCTGACGAGAAAGTAAATGCTGTCTTGGTCTACCAGGTAGACCAAATGCAGTGCAGCTGCAGCCCTTCGCATCCCTTGACGAAGAGGATGGCGAACTTGAGCTGATTCATGGATCTCTCTCCACTCTTTGGGGATGCCCAAGATGTAGTCTGATCCTTTTCTGTCTGACATCTGCCAGCGGTGGGTGGGCTCAAGTGGGCGGGCTTGGGCGGTTTCTACGACTCGCCCTAACTCACCTTAACTCCACCCACTCGTTCTCAAACTGCCTTGAGAAGCACAGGTAGGTCTGGAAGTGGCTAATTTCCATACAAATAAGTTTACAGTAGTCAGGATGGCTCTTAAGCCAAAAATCAGCTTATATCCTCAGACAAGTCTTCCAAAAGTATCGGTTTATAATCTGCCTACTGACAGATCTTCCAAAACCTGTCCTTAAGCCACCAATCATCAGGGGAAAAAAATTCAGGACATAGAGTAAAATCCGTCTCTTGTTCCCCAGACCTCCCCGACTAAAACTTAAGCATCTGGAGAGCAAGGCTTCTGACCCCACAGGCAAAAGAGTCATCCATGGCATTTAAGGTGTGCCAGGGAAGAGATAAAAGTCGGAAAACAAAATTGCCAAGTGCTGGCACTCGCTGACTCCCAAAAGCTGTTGGGTCCCTGTTTTAAGTGAGGAAAAGGCCACCGGGCTAGCGAATGCCCTGCCAGGCTATCAACAGCCTTGTTAAAAGTGCCACCTAGAAAGACAAAGAGTCAGCTGACTGCCCCCAGGCACCAAGATGCATGGGTACATCAAGCTAAGACCTCCAGCAGACCTAGGCTTGGCTATAGACATGGCAGGGAACCCAGAATGCAGCAGGGAAGCGATCCGTTTCTTTCCTTCTGGACACCAGAGCCACTGACTCAGTCCTGGGAGTTTTGGGATGCCACCTCTCCTTTATTGTCGGTTACGGAGGACAGCCTTACCACCTCACCAGATTTAATTGCACTTTCAGAGTTACTTAATGAAAAAAGATTTCCACTAAAAATAAGAGCTCATTGCTTCACTCCAGATCCACTGCCTGTGTTTCTCACGCGCATACAGACAGGGCCCTGATCTTTGCCTTGTCCCTAATTCCAAAAAAATAGATAAATTCTCATGCACCACAAGCTTTTCTCTTCCCAGTTCCCTGTTCTAACTCACTGTTCAGCTAATGGTTCAGGCCCACCACAGAACCGGAGTCCAGAGATGATCAAATAAGAAACTGTAACAGCTAAAAGGTATTTACACCCCCAGACCCAAAAGCATCTGGGCGCTACAAAAAGACTTTAATGTAAACATCTATTACTATGAGATGCTTTTAACAATTGATCACCTGTCTCCTAGATGCTGAACTAGTAAAGGAAACAGGTGCTTTAAAATAATCTGTCTCTGATAAAGCTTAACATGTTTCAAAATCCATAGGGGCAGGCCAGATCTACCTCAGATAAATGCCAACTCCAAAAATAATAATGATTCTTTTATCTCTCTTAAGTTTTTTTCTGTGTCACCAGCATCTTGTCAAACAGAAAGTTCCCAGCCACAGCCAAGAGGGATACGTGTCTCCAGAGCAAACGGACAGCAGACAGCATCCCACAACACCTGTCTACCTCGGAAAACTCCCCTTCTCCATTCCCTCCAGAGCCAACCGACGTCCAAAAGTCAGCTGGAAGCAGTTTTTGTGAGGAACGACGCCACTAGTCCCATCTACCTGCTTTTTTTATAATAAGGGAAAGTCTGGGATGTAAGGATTCGGTCCTTAATTATGTCATCAGCTTTCGACGGCGTCCCAGCCTAAAAAGCCGGTGGGCGCTCTGTGTGCTCTCTGTCCCCTCTCCTTTCCGCTCCTTCCTCGCATCGCCCCCCCCCCCCCCCCCCCCCCCCCCCCCCTCTCCCCCCCTCTCTCCTCCCCCCCCCTCCCCTCTCTCTCCTCCCCCCCTCTCTCTCTTTCTCCCCCCCCCCAATAAAGCTCTAAAAAGGTAACCATGGCTGGCTGTGATTCTTTTAATCAGCACGCTCCTCTGCCGGCATGGCCACCGCGGGCGGCGACCAGCCATGAGGGGCAGCGCCACGGCATAACCAACACAGGCGGGTGTTTGCCGTGCTCAGGTCTCCTAGAGCCCTTCAATCCCCTGGCCTAAAATACTATTTTTTAAATGTTTTATTGCATTTGGGGGCTGGAGAGATGGCTCAGTGGTTAAGAGTGAAGAGGACTCCTGCACAGCGGAGACTCCCTCCAGACCCGGATTAGCCACAATCCACACCCAAACACCAGTTTCCACAAAGAGATCCTTTATTAAGTGGGGAAGAAAAGTTAAAGTGGCTGCTTTCTGACTCTGGCAGAAAAACAGCAGCCAATGACCTTGCAGGTGTCATTCTTAAGAGAAAACGGGAGGTCTGTGTTAGAATAGGCTAGGGTGCCATGGTAAAGGAGATAGGGGATGAGGGAGAAGGGGACAGAAACCAGGCAGAGGGGGCAGGGATATTTGTCTCAGAGGGACAAAGGACTGCCTCTGGATATAGAGGGCGCAGACGTGGCCCATAGGAAAATGGAGGTTTATATAGGTAAAGGGGGAAACCCCATGTTAGGTGTTTAATTTTAATTGGGCATATTAATTAGGTGAGCCAAAGGGGGCTTCTGATTGCTGGACTTTGGTAGTCAGCCTCAGGAGGAGGAAGTGGCCAAATAAGGGAGTAGACCTTGGTGACTAGCTTTAGCTTTGGGTAAACTAATGGTTTTTAGCAAGGCAGAGAGAATGGGGGAGAAAGGTAAGCCCTGCCAGAGCCACATGCTCAAGTGAGCTAGTGTCCCTTCAAAGAGCACTGGTTGCTCTTGCAGAGGACCAGGGTTCAATTCCCAGCAGCCACATGGTGGTTCACAATCATTCCAGGGATTCAATGCTCCCTTCTGACCTCTACAGGCACAAGGCATGCATGTGGTGGATATACACACATGCAGTCAAAGCACCCATAGTATAAAATTAATAAATCTAATTTTTAATAAATTTATTACATTTTTATTAATTTTGTATACATGTATGTGTGTTTGCATGTGTGTGTGCCATGGTGTGAGTAGAGGTCAGAAGACAACTTTTGTGATTTGTTTCTCTTCTTTATCATTTGAGTCCTGGGATAGAATTCAGGTTAACAGCCCCAATACAGTTTTTAATTAGTATAATACCTCCCATATTGTCCTGGTGGGTTTTTATCAATTTGACACAAACCTAGACATACTTGGGAAGAGAAACCTTGACTGAGACAATGCCTCCATCAGATTCCCTAAGACAAGCCTGTGGGACACTATCTCAACTGGTGATTGGTGTGGAGGACCCAGTTCACTGTGTCAGATGATCCTGGATTGTATAAGAAAGTGGGCGGAGCAAGCCAAGAGGAGCAAGCCAGTAACTAGTGATCCTCCATGCCTTCTGCTTCACTTCCTGTCTCAAGTTCCTGCCCTGACTTCCTTAGAGGATGAGTTGTGATGTGAACATGTAAGCCAAATAGACCCTTTCCTCCCCAAGCTGCTTTTGGCTGTAGTATTTTATCACAGCAATAGAAACTCTAACTAAGACACAAAATATTATCCTTTCATCACATAGATGCTATTTTAAAATCATTAAAGAAACTGGGCATGAGCTGGACAGTAGTGGTGCACACCTTTAATCCCAACACTTGGGAGGCAGAGGCAGGTGGATCTCTGTGAGTTCAAGGCCAGCCTGATCTACAGAGCAAATTCCAAGACAATCAGGGCTACACAGAGAAACCCTGTCTCAAAAACAAAACAAAACAAAAAAAGAAAGAAAGAAAGAAAGAGAGAGAGAGAGAGAGAGAGAGAGAGAGAGAGAGGAAGGAAGGAAGGAAGGAAGGAAGGAAGGAAGGAAGGAAGGAAGGAAGAAAGGAAGAAAGAAAGAAAGAAAAAAGAAACTGGGCATGATAGTATATACCTGTAATCCCAGATACTCATGAGGCTAAGGCAGGAGAATTGCTTGAATCCAGCCTAAGCAACACTACCAAGACTCTCCCTATAAATAAACACTATAATAGATACTGAGATCACATTCTTTGTTTTCCTTCCCCTCCTTTTCTGTTTCTGTTTCCTCTTGTCTTTGTTGCTGCCATTTCTTCCCAGTATTAAAAATCAAGAGTGGCCAGGGCGGAGAGAAGACAGTCACAGGCCTGCCTGGTGCAGGGCGGACAGAAGACAGCCACAGGCCTGCCAGGCACCCTCAGCCTGGGCAGACGGGCACCACTATGATGAACAGGTATGTGATGGAGAAATGGGAGAGAAGGAGAAGTGGAGTGGTTTATGAACTGTGGAGAAAATCGAAACTGAATCGCAATGGTGGTGAGGAATGGGCTGCCACCTGTGGCTGTGTGATATCCAGACTTATGCTGCTGCTGAGGGCCATGTCTGGGTCCATGACCCTACTGCAGGTGGGTGCTGTGGAACAATCCTTTTCTACACTATGAATGTGTATTACTCTCATTGGTTAATAAAGAGCTGACAGGCCGGTAGCTGGGCAGGAAGTTAGGTGGGAAAGCCAAACTGAGAAGGATGGGAAGAAGGAGGGCGGAGTGAAGAGAGATTCCAACCAGCCACTGAGCAAGCAGGAAGGGTAAAAAATGAAGTAAAAAGCAAGAGCCAAATGGCAAAGCATAAATAGAAATATGGGTTAATTTAAGTGCAAGAATTAGCTAGTAACAAGCCTGAGCTATCGGCCAAGCATTTACAATTCATATTCAGCCTTTGAGTTGGCTATTTGGGACTGGGGTTGAGATAGGAAATGTCCATTTACAGGTGGGGTCTGTGATAATGTCTGTGGCCCATGTTACCACTGAAGGCTGTGGGAGTGAGCAGGGTCTAGGCCACCAACTGAGGCCATGTTGATATCAGAGGGCCATGCTACCCATGCACTAAACTAAGCTACACCAGTGTCAGCTGACATAGCAGTTTAAGACTTGTCTCATGTGATCAAAAAACAATACAGATGCTCAGTAAAAACAGATCCATATGGGAAAAAAACCTCTAAATGGGTCACAATGTGTTTAAAAATATATCTAGGTTTGGGAGAGAAAAAAGAAAGGATAGAGACAGTCATAGATTAAAAAATAGTTTAAAAATAATAAAGTCCTTAAAAAGGTATAAAGTAAAAAAAATGTAGTAAGCCATGTAAAGATGGAAAATACACAGAGAATCTGGATTCTGTATGTTATTGTGTTGTCTTTAGATTTTCTGATTGCTAATAAAGGAAGGACATCTGCTAAGACACATTGGATTATGAAAACTACTAGATTAAATCAACCTATATATTTTTAAAAATGTCTTGACTTCAAAATGGAAATCAAAAGATGTGTTGCTTTGGGAGAGAGGTTATGCTTTTATTTCCACAGGAAATGAGAGGCTGTGGATTTATTCCAGATTAAAGATGATCGGGTTTGATCAAGGAACACCCCTGAAAATCCTTACTACAGACATAAAGAAATAAGCCTTAAAAAAAAACTACAAACATGTAATGTATATTTTACCTGCTCAAACATAAAACAAAAAAATCATCTTTGGCTAATTTGTGTACAACACACAGTCTATACTTGTACTAATACAGATATGTATGTTACCTTTTAAAAGTTTATGTATTTTCAGAGCAAGGGGAACTTGCACCATTGAAAACAAATGGCCCACGTGATTCAGCATCTCAGAGTGCCTCTGTTGCAGTTTCCTGAGAGTTCTGCATCAGAACAGCTTCAAGGCTGCTGGCTGAGATGGTCCAGCCTCACAAACTACTCCAGCCAAGACTTAACCGTTATCCTGAATTTACTCAGGGTTCCCCAAAGTTTCCAATGCCCCCAAACATCAGGAAATAGTCTAGAGAACTATGCCCACATTCCCAAGAAATGGGTTATGGATATTTATTATCATCTAAGTGGGGGGGGGGGTTACAAATTGTTATTGGTCTTAGTTGAAAAAAAAACTAAACAATAATTAAAGTCAAAAATATCTAAAGGAAAAAAGAGGTATATGATAAGGAATGATAGGAAAAAAGGGTAGATTATTGAATCTCCTTTAATCCATAAAACAACTATTAATCTCAAAATATTTTACATTGGTGGGGATTTTGGTTTATTGATACAAATTTAAAGTTATTTTTATACTATATGTATGTTTCTACTCTTATTTGGTGTATTGTGCTTATACAGCTCTGCTGTGGGATGGTCTGTATGTCAAATTGCTCTGATTGGTCAATAAATAAAACACTGATTGGCCAGTGGCCAGGCAGGAAGTATAGGCAGGACAAGGAGGAGATGAATTCTGGGAAGTGGAAGGCTGAGGCAGAGACACTGCCAGCCGCCGCCATGACAAGCAGCATATGAAGATGCCGGTAAGCCACGAGCCACGTGGCAAGGTATAGATTTATAGAAATGGATTAATTTAAGATAGAAGAACTAGATAACAAGAAACCTGCCACAGCCATACAATTTGTAAGCAATATAAGTCTCTGTGTGTTTACTCGATTGGGTCTGAGCAGCTACGGAACTGGCGGGTGAGAGAGATTTGTCCTGACTGTGAGCCAGGCAGGACTGGAGAAAACTCCAGCTACACAGCTCATTTAAAAATATAATGTATAATTAAGAAATACAGGTTAGTAGTTCATCATCTATAATAATCAAACTTGTAGTCATGTTAGATGCTTTCAAGGTCAAACAAATATATTTTAGATAAACAGGTTGTCTTCAAACACTTCATAGATCTAAAGAGAATGGCATTTAAAATGCTTTAATAACATAAGGCTTTTTAGGCAATGAGACATGTCTGCTCCTGGCAGCACCAATCTACTTCAGTGAAGATGATGGGCATTGAAGAAACTCCATATGGAGTTTGCTTTCTTTGTGTCAAAAGTTAGCCACTGGGCAAGAAACTGCCCTTGCCTGGACTGCTGACAGTGTGCTGTCCAAATTGGACACAAAAAGCAGGACACAAAATAAAGCAACTGTTGAACTTTGCCAAGACAAGGTGGGACAGTCCTTCAAAATTCCTACTTGACAGAAAAGTCTGTCAGATATGCTAGGCCTGTAGGCCAAAGATGGATGCCCCAACATTGCAGAGGAACCTTAAGTGACTGTCCAGGCAGCCAGCTCTTTCTGTCATTTCTTAGTTTTGTAAGTTGTTTGCTCTGTACTTCCTGTTTACTCAGGTAATATTACACCCTTCTGGGGTCTTTGATGGAGTTAACAAAGACTTAGTAATTAAGCTTATAGTTTTCCTTAGTTATGATAAAAAGTAAATTAGGTATAAAACTTTGGACTCACAAAGATAAGATAAATAATAGAGTATTTTCTCTAATTTTTCCAAATAAAAATGGACTGGATGTTGTAATTCTTACATGATAACTGTCTTTGTTGTATATAGTCTTACTATGTTAAAGTTAAAACTTTCTCTTTTAATTAGACCAAAAGGGGGAAACGTTATGGAATAATCTTTTTTTACACTGTGAAGATGTGTCTTTGCCAAGGCACCTTCTGATTGGTTTAATAAAAGAGCTGTCTGGCCAGCAGCTAGGCAGGAGGTATAGGCGGGACAGCAAGACACAAAGGATGCTGGGAAGAAGAGGGGCAAAGTCTGAGGAGTCAAGAGGGACACAGAAAGAAGCAAGATGGGCGTGCTATGTTGAAAGAAGGTACCACCATGTGGCATAGGATAGATAAAAAAAAAAAAGAGTAATTATTTGAAAGCAACTACTGGGACACAGAGAAATTCCACCTACAGAGCTCAGATTCCCTGAACTCACCTAAAAGCCAGGCAGGCATGTGTGGGGTCACCTATAATCCCAGCATCTAGGACTCAGACAGAGTTAGGGTCCCCAGAACAAGCTGGCTAGACTATTCCAAGCCCACAAGCCCTGCCGGTACCCGCAGCGCACTGGAGGCTGTGAGCAAAGGAATTGCACCTTTTATGGAACCTTCTGCAAGGCTGATCCACTGATAGAGATTCGGTGATTGTGGATAGGTTGGAATGTTGCAGGTCCAGAACCTAACTACAATTTATGTTGGGTTCTCTTTGACCTTTTGGGATGTATCAACTGGCAGAATACTAGGGTCCAGGAACTAAAATGCTGCCCTCAGATGACACCTGAGACCTGTAGCAGAGATTTCTCCACTTACTCTCCTGCCTACCTGAAGTTTCTGCCAATGTACTTGACAAGCATTTTGCATCCACCGCCGTCTAATAATCCCCCCCCAATAACCATAATTACATTTTTTTAGTGTGACTATATATATCCCAGGATGGTTTTGAACTTGCAGCAATCCTCCTGCCTCTGCCCTATCAATGCAAACTCTCACTTCAAAAGAGATAAGTGATAATTTATTCTGGAGGCAAATTATCAATGGCCGTGGCCCAGGGAACACAGATTTATGTCACCCCTAATTCTATTTGGGATACAAGTCTATGAAGTCTCCATAGCTCCAGAACAAAAAGTCAGAATCAAGACACTGAGGCGGGAAGAGCTGACTCAAACGGAGTCTTGAGGGCAATGTATTCGAGTTTAAAATGAAAAGCCCAGGGAGGGCAAACTGCAGGTCTCAGGACAGGCGAGGTGCCCAGAGAACGGAGACAATAAGCTGTCATGGAGGTCACACGTGGTGGGGACTGGAGCTTTAGAAAAAAGACTAAGGACGCCCTAGCCAGACCGTTGGAGAATTTAAAGACATACTCAGACTGTAGCCATCACCCTAAAAGAAAACCGGAGGAGAGGGGGGAGGGGGGCGGGGGGCCGGGTTGCTTATAGACTCGGCAGATAGAATGGGAGACGCGGCTGAGATGCAGAGAAAGGACGACGCCGGTGCAGGCAGTGCTGGGGTCCCACCGAAACTGCACCGGGTGGTTCGCGAGTGCTTTGAGTAGTAAAGAGGGTGCCAGGCGGGCTCGTGTACAGGGAGGGACAGGGAGAGGCACAGCCAGGCTGTGCGGGAGAACAGCCGCAGGGGGGCGCGCGTGTCTACCCAGCTCAGCTGCCTAGCTGAAATCTACCCTGAGCATTTTGCTATTTTGAATTAGCTTACTTTATGACATTTTCATACATATCTAGTTTGGGTTGATTCTCCCCTCAATTCTCTGCTCCTCCATCTTCCTGGTCCCCAATCCCACTAGGACCCTACTGCCCCAGTATCCTTCCTTCCACTTTGTGTGTGTGTGTGTGTGTGTGTGAAGCTAGACTCCACATATAAGAGGTTACATATGGTCTTTGTCTTTCTTGGTCTGGCTTATCTCACTTAACACAATGATTTCCAGTTCCATCCATTTTCCTGCGGATTTAATTTTTCTTATGTGCTGAATAAATGCCATCGTGTAAACGTGCACCACATTTTCATAACCATCAGTTGATGGACATTTATGCTGTTTCCATTTCCTGGCTATTGTGAATAGAGCAGCAATAAGCTCCATTCTATCACCCATTGCATGGGTGAGCAAGTGTCTCTGTGGTAGGCTATAGACACCTTTGGGTATTTTTAATTTTTATTTTAGTATTTCTGTGTGCATATGCCACGGTATGCGTGTGCGGGTCAGAGGTGGTTCTCTTCTCCTACTGTGGGGGTCCCAGGGCCCAGGGATGGAACTCAGATAAGGCTTGGCCAAGTGCCTTTTACATTCTGCACCAGCTCACTACCCACCCCAACTCATCTTTTGTAGCCGGAGCTGTCCTTGAACCCATGATCCTCCTACCTCAGCATCTCAAGTGATGGAATTACAGCCCAGCGGCATCATGCCTGGCTTACAGTGCTGAGTGTTTTGTCCCATCCCCAAATCCAAGCCCTAAATCCAGTGTCCCCTCCAGGTCCCGAAGTTCTGTCCCACAGACAACCCAATAACAGCTCTAGAGTCATCGTTTCTCTCAGCATTTATCTTGGTGAATCATAAAATACAAGTGCAGAAATTAATGGGTGCACTGTGCACATGCTCTGAACACACAAGGTGACACAGCCAGGAACACCAGGAATGACCCGCACCACAGTACATCCCCAGAGTGGACATCACCCACCACTGCAGTCACACACACACACACACTAGCCAGATGCACACATGCATGCTCAAGCTAATGGGGAGGCACATCTCACACGTCACCTACACCCACACTCACAATGATGTGCTTTGGGGGATTCACAGGAACAGCTGTCTTCCAGGCCAGGCCTATGCTCATATATGTCTGGCCACACACCCATAAAGAGTAACACATGCTGTGACTTCCATGTTCTCTTTCCACCATAACTTAACCTTCTCCTTGGATGCATGGAAACTCCATATGCCACAAAATGTTCACTTCCACAGGCACACTCTTCAACACCCACCCCCCTGGATGGATTCTTTTCTCTGTGAGGATGAATGGCGGACTCACACTCCAGCCATCTTCACTAGCAGGTGCAATCCCGAGACCTTCCAGGTGTGGCTGCGATGTCCTCTTATTTACTGGGCTCTGTCAGAGAGGAGAGACGTGAGGTCAGGCAGACCAGCACTAGGTCTGGAACTCCACCCCAGCCCACCTCTGGCTCTGGCTTACGAGCAGGTGTTTTCTTCTCTAGCGTCTCGAGGGTTTTCTTGATTTCCGTTATATCTGGTGGGAGGAGAGGAGACAGGCACATCTGGGGTGGGACGGCAGGCAAAGCCCTGATATCATTAGCAGCTTCCAGGTTGAGTGAAGCAGATTCGGGTGTTGGAGGTTCACAGTAGTGGAACGGTGTGTGTGTAGTGTGCACGTGTGTATGTGTTCATATGTGTTTGCACTTGTATATGCAAATATGTGAAGAGGTCAGAAGCTGATGTCAGCCAGCTGTTTTCCTTTAGGACTATCTACCTTATTTTTTGGAATAGGATCTCTCATTGAACCTGGGGTTTCACCCATTTGGCTAGACTGGTTGACCAGTAAGCCACATATATCTGCCTATCTCTACCACTACCACTCTTGCCCAACCGCTGGGCTTATGGACCCGTGCCACCATGCCCAGCTCCTACATGAGTCCTGGGAATCTAAACTCAGGTCCTCATGTTGTACTTTACTGACTGGGCCACCTTCATAGCCTCACTAGTGTTTAAACATCCTCTCCTTGAACTCAGAGGAAACATCTATCACCCCCTTCCAAGTCCGGAGAGCAGGACCCACCCATCTCTTCCCTGAGTAACCAGCACCATTTGTCCAAACACGTTCACCCAAGAGGGCAGGCCTGCAAGGAATACCTGCTGGCACCGTCTTCAGCTTGTCGTTCCCACTCTGCACTTTGCTCAAAACCACACCAATATTGTTCTTGGCCTCCTGGATGCCCTGCTGGACCGCTTTCCAATGATTCCTTTGCTGGTCCTGGCAGTTTAGCACCGTGTTTGAGACTAAGGGCATGGAGTTTGAGATGTTCAGATGGCCACCGCTCCTGTCCCCGCCAGCACCACGGTGGACCTCCTCTGCACCTCCCACTCACCATTCGAAAGCTCCTCTCTCAGGCTCCACAGCTCCCTGGACATTTCCGAATCTGTTTAGGAGAGGATAAGAAAGCTTTTACGTCCCCAATGCCCCTTTTAGCCTTCTTGGAAACGGGGTTGAGAGCAGGGAGAAGAACCGGTGGAAATCCCGAAACCCCAGCTCCCAAGATCACTTACTTTTGACCAGGACCAAAGCAGAGAGGATGATGCAGGACAAAAAGATGAGAGCGAGGAGGACATACAAGATCGTGATGGTTCTGTGCAGCCAAGGGGGGACCTGGGGTGCGTCCAGTGACGCCTGGGGCCGGGCTGGGACAGAAGCACAGGACGCGTGAGCTGCGGAGCCCAACCCCCTCCCCCAGCCGGACCATCACTACTGTCTGTAACACCTGTCACCAGCATCGAGGACCACCCGGGACATCCCCAGTCAGTCAGCATCAGCACTACCAATTTGTGTTCCTTACATTTTGACTCTCACATCCCTCTCAACCAGTTCTGTCACCCAAAGACAAAAGCGGAGCCAACAACACTGCCAGAAGCGTTTCAGAAACCCCACCTCCATCATCTCAGCGGCAACGCTACCCCCACCGGAGTACCATCACTGTAGTGTGTGTGTGTGTGTGTGTGTGTGTGTGTGTGTGTGTGTGTAAGAGACAGAGAAAAGAGAAGCATAGGGTATCTTCCTCTGTCTCTCTCCACCTATTTCTTTGAGGCCGAGATTGTCCTGTCTATTCAGTGAGGCCCCAGTGACCCCTTATCTCCACTCCTCGATGCTAGGGTGACAGGCGTGCACAGGACACCTGGCTTGCTCTGAGGGTACTGGAATCTGAACTCTGGTCCTCATCCTTGTGCAGCATTACTTTTAACCACTGAGTTATCCACCTCCCCAGTTCCACAGTCTAGTTAGTCAGTTAAGGTTTCCCGTATCCCAGGCTAGCCTCCACCTCTCTATGTAGCCTAGGATGACCTTTAACTTCTACTTTGGCCTCCCAAATGCTGGCATAATAGGTGTGCGCCCACACCCAGTTTATACAGAGCTGGGGATTGAATTCAGGGCTTTGTGCATACTGGGCAAGCTCTCTACCAACTGAGCCAAAACCACAGCTGTATCGCTATCTTTAATGCCACCAATACCACACTCCCCCGCACTCACCCTCTCCACATATTCCTTCAGTTTGGGGTGGGGGTGGGCAAACAGGTGTCCACTCACCTTGTTTCCTTGCTGCTGATTCACTGAGTTTGAGCTGGTCCTTGTTTCTGAAGGGCAAGGTTATATTCTCATAGTTAGGATCGTGAGTACCTGTGTATGATTTGGCAAGAGGAGATGTTGAGACTCATCCAGATATTTGGGGATTTGGTGGTTATAATAAAGCAGGCATGAAGGACAAAAGTCAGCTTTATAATTAAGCAGTGCAGTTGTTATGAGCCCCTCGAAGGAAGGAGCTCTTCTATCCTGACCGCTCCCACCTCTAGCTTCTTCATTTCCTATTCCCACCCCAAGTGTCCTGACCTTCATTGTGGCCTGGCTTCCTCTGGTTCTTATCCTGGAGGGCTGATGCCTGCATTCTGCTTGGTTGATTCAAGTAGATTACCACAGCCTTGGGCCCTGGACCTCCAAGTGTCCACACATCCCCACCTACCGGAAGGCATCAAGACAGATGGGGAAATCTGAGGGTGGAGGGGAGGGAAGAAGGCTTCATCTCCTTTCAGGGATCCACACCAGATCTCCTGCTCAGAGGCATCTTCAGCTTCCACATCGAGTCTTTAAAGCAATGGAAGTTTCATGGATGGCCAAGAAGGGACCCTACATGTGGGGACAGAAGAGAGGTTTTTGAGGAAGCCAGGGGGTTTGGGTGGAAGACAGACAGATGGAACAGACAGATAGAATGTGCCTGACTTCATCTCCCTGACTTCTGTGTATGGTGGAGGGGCGTGTGCAGAGGACAACCCCAGCTATTGATGCTCAGGCAATGGCACCTTGTTTTTAAGGCGGCATCTCTCACTAGCCGGGAGCTCACCAAGTAGGCAAGGCTGGCTGGCCACAAGCCCTAAGGGTCCCTCTTTCCACCTCACCAACTGGGATTACAGTTGTGCCCCACATGACCAGCTTTTCTGCTGTTTTCTGTCTCCACAAAAAAAAAAAAAAAAAAAGCTGTATCAACTCAGAGTCAGACTTTTAGAACAATGGCTGAGTTTCCTCTCCCCACGAGACCTTCCCTCTCAGCCCCACTCCACAGCTCAACCCCACCCCATCCAAGTTCTACTTTTCATATAAGTACCGCACGTTAACTGATTGCGCCACGGGAGCCAAGGTCGCACTCTCTGAGGCACCGCAGAGAGCAAAACGGATGTGAGGCAAGGAAGGAAAACCACTTTGACCCCACACTTACATCCAAGACTGAGGGCAGACCCATATCCTTAAAAATTGCCCTGATGGAATCTCCAGGGCATTCTCCCCTCCACGTGGACACACCAGAAGAAAAATGCACTCACTCCATCTATCTGCTCCGCTACCTGGCTCACACACAGGCATGCACATACATGCACATGCAGACCTCCAAATGTCTTCAGTCACAGCTCACCTATGTGTAGCATGAGTCTTAAAAGTTCTTATTAATAAAACAAACCTGAGCCGGGTATTGGGGTGAAATGCTGGAAGGTCAGAGAGACAGAACGAGCCACAACTATCTCACCTCGCGGGATCCTCAGCTGGTCTTGTTTCCTCAGACTGGAGGCCTCTGAGTCCTCATCCAGAATGGGTCTCAGCTGAACTGCTGCTAGAAGCCTGAATGCTTAGCCAGGCCAAATGCTTCTCCAGGCCAAATGCCTCTCTAGGGCAAATGCCTCTCCAGGGCAATGCCTCTCTAGGGCAAATGCCTCTCTAGGGCAAATGCCTCTAGTTTCTGGTCCTCACGCCTTATATACCTTTCTGCTTTCTACCACCACTCCCTGGGATTGAAGACTTGCTTTCTGGGATTAAAGGCGTTGGTCACCATGCTTGTGTGTATCCTTGAACACGTGGATTTCTGCCTCTGGAATGCTAGGATTAAAGGCGTGTGCCACCACTCCCTAACCTCTGTTTAACATTGTGGCTGTTCTGTCTCTGACCCCAGATAAATTTATTAAGGTACACAATATTTTGGGGAATACAATACCACCACACCTATGTATGCCTGTCTCAAAAGGAACCCTGTCTCAAAGGAAAAGAAAAAAGTGAAATCATGAAATTTGCAAGTAAATGGATAAAGCTAGAAAAAAAAATCCTGAATGAGATAACCCAGACCCCAAAAGACAGATATGGTATGTATTCTCTATGTGTAGATGTTAGCATTTAAGCCTTCAGCATATATACTACAATCTGTAAAACCACAGAGGTTAGGTATAGAGTAAGAGACTGGGGGAGGGGCAATCTTCAAGGAAGAGGAAATAGAAGACGTAGTTATGGGGAGACCAGAGTGGAAGATTAAATGGGAAGGTGGAAGGAAGAGAGGGTAAGGGAGGGGATACAGGGGGGAAGAGCTAACAGTAAGAGCTATTTGAGGGGTCATATACAAACCTACTCTTGTTGAAGCTTCCTAATATATATATAGGAAAGAAATCTAAATGGCGTCACAAAATAACAGGGCGACAGTGCCCCAGCTAGACATCTTTCACCACCAAGTGAACCCTCCAGTGTCAGGAATGATTTACATCTACTTGAATTGTCAGACAAAGGGACCAGATAGACCAGGATGGCCTCAAACTAACAGTCCTGTCTCTACTTTCCAAGTACTAGGATTAAAGGTATGAGGCCACCACACCCAGCCTGATTTGTTTTATTTTTAATTCTGTGTACTTATGTGTGGGTGTGTGCACATGAGTGCAGGTGCCTGCAGAGACCAGAAGAAGGCCTCAGACATCCCTGGAGCTGGAGTAACAGGTTTTTGTGCTGGGAATTGAACTCAGCTCCTCTGAAAAAGCAAGATGTGCTCTTAACCATTGATCCATCTTTCTCCAGGCCCCAATTTTTTTATAATTTTTATTTTATGTGCATTGGTGTTTTGCCTGCATGAATGTCTGTGTGAGGGTATCAGAAGCCCTGAACTGGAGTTACAGACAGGTGTGAGCTGCCATGTGCTAGTAATTAAACCTGGGTCCTCTGGAAAAGCAGCCAGTGCTATTAACCACTGAGCCATCTCTCCAGCATCCAGCTCCTGCTGTGGGATGTTCTGTATGGCAAATGTGTTGCTAATAAAACACTGATTGGCCAGTGGCTAGACAGGAAGTATAGGCGGGACTAACAGAGAGAATTAAAAGAACAGGAAGGCGGAGGGAGTCACTGCCAGCCACCGCCAGGACAAGCAGCATGTAAAGATGCCGGTAAGCCACGAGCCATGTGGCAAGGTATAGATTTATAGAAATGGATCAATTTAAGATATAAGGACAGTTAGCAAGAAGCCCGCCACGGCCATACAGTTTGTAAGCAATATAAGTCTCTGTGTTTACTTGGTTGGGTCTGAGCGGCTGTGGGACTGGCAGGTGAGAGAGATTTATCCTGACCATGGGCCAGGTAGGAAAACTCAAGCTACAAGCTCCCAATTTTTTTTTACATTTTATTTATTTATGTATTTAATTTTTTTTTTGTTTTTGAGACAGGGTTTCTCTGTGTAGCCCTGGTTGTCCTGGAACTGGCTCTATAGACCAGGCTGGTCATAAACTCAGAAATCCACCTGCCTCGACCTCCCAGATTAAAGGTGTGTGCCACCACCACCTGGCTCTCCTAAGTTTCTTATGTGTGTAGGCTTGTTGTTACTGTTATTCTTTTTTCTTAATTCTGTATTTTTTTTCCCAAAATAGGCTCTCACTATGTAGCTCTGTCCTGGAACTCACTACATAGACTAGGCTGGACTCAAACTCACAGAGATCTGCCTGCCTCTGCCTCCAGGGTGCTGGGATTAAAGACATGTGCCACTACACTTGGCTTATCTTTGTTATTTTTAATTATGTAGGGATGTGTGTTTCTAAATGTGGATATTTGCACATGAGTACAGGTGCACGCACAGATCAGAGTTGTCAAATCTCCTGGAGATAGAGTTACAGATGGTTGTGGGCCATCTCATGTGGGTGCTGGGAAATGAACTTGGGTCTTCTGGAAGAACAGCAAGTGCTCTTAACCTCTGAGTCATCTCTGCAGGCCCCATTGCTGGTGTGTGTGTGTGTGTGTGTGTGTGTGTGTGTGTGTGTGTGTGTGCGCGCGCGCGCGCGCGCGCGCGCACATGAATTAGAGGTAGTTGTCAGCTGCCCAGCACAGGCACAGGGAAACTGACTTGGGTCCTCTGAGGGAGCTGCAAGTGCTCTTAACCTCTGAACTCTCTCCAGCTCCCACTCTCTCCTTTCTGTTCAATCAGGACCTCAACAGTGAAATGGTAGCACCTTCATTCAGGTTCTTCTTAATTGACTCAGTTTACCAACCCCCTCACAGACATGCCCAGATGTGTGTCTTCTAGGTAATCCTCAATCCCGTTAAGCTGACAATCAAGATTAACCATCATAGAGTTATTAATTCAACAAATATTTTATTGCACTTATTTATTATTTATGTATTGTGTGTGAACACATGGTGCACAAGTGCCCCAGTGCACACGTGGAAATGAGAAGACAACTTGCAGGGTTCGGCTCTCTCTCTCCACCATGTAGGTTCCAGGAATCAGACTCAGATCATCAACCCTGGCAGCAAGCATGTTTGCCCCCAGAATCGTTCAATGGACACTTACCAGCACCTCCAGGCCGTGCTTTATTTTAAGCTCAAGACAGAAGGAAAGAGATATCCTCTGCCCTAGGCTTTTGTATTCTAGTGTTCATGGGGGTGTAAGTGTCCTGGGTGCCTCTGACACTGCATCCACAGAGGTGGAAAATGGACTTGAGAGCTATGGATCCCAGTCTTGACAAGGACCAGTGTCATCTGTGAGGGTGAGGATTGTTTAAGGCTAGCCTGGACTACATGAGACCCTATCAGAAAGATGGGGTAGGGGGAAGGAAAAAAAAAGAAACAGAGTGACAGACAGGGAGAAAAACTTTCATAAAATTGCCATACAGCAATTCCCATACACCTTCTTCTCCACTAAAGAAACCACACAAGGCTCATGTCCACTTCACCATGCACCTTTATCATCACTATCAGCAGCAACATCACCATCATCTCATTCCATATTTCCAGCCCCTCATCTTGGACCTGCCCCCTGCCCTCTCACCATCCCCATCCCCATCCCTCTGCTCCAGCACACGGCAGGCCAGCTCAGCTCTCAAGACCTCAGGCACCAAGCCCCAGGGCACAGCAACGGGCTGCGGTCCAATCTATGCCTGCACACTGGCAGTGACATATTGTTCCCTCTCGAACATCCCAGGAGCCACAGGCAGAACCACAGGAGCAGCTGGTGACTGCTAAGCCTGCAAGAAGAGAAGCCCTTGAGAAGCTGGGAGACCTGCAGGGGTGGGAGGTGGAGATGGGCTGAGGAGGCTGGAGGCTGTTGCCTAGGAAGCAGAGTGCAGGACGACTGGATGGGGGACTAATGGAGACCTGGAGCAGGGCTGCGGGGCGAGAAGATGGGAAGGCTGGGACAGAGCCCTAAGGAAGTCGATATCAAGGACTGAGGCGAGGAAAGCAGAGGAGTCTTGGGGGACTTCCGGAAAGTCTGAGCAACAGTGTGCACTCACCCTCTGGACAGGAGGCCAACTCCCCTCTGGAAGAGACTGTCCGGCACTGTATGTCAATGTTCTTTACTGCTTCTGACACTGTAGAAAGGAAGGTGGAACGGGTGATACGACCAGGCTGTCCCAACTGCATCCTTGCACAGGGACATCACTGGGCTTCGCACTAACAAATTGGGGTCCAATGCTTCCCAGCAGAGTGTGAGGATGAGAGTTCAGATCCCCTGAACCTACCTAAAAGCCAGGCAGGCATGTGTGGGGCCACCTATAATCCCAGCGTCCAGGACACAGACAAAGTTAGGGCCCCCAGAACAAGCTGGCTAGACTGTCCCAAGCTCACAAGCCCTGGGCTCAACTGAGAGACCCTGCCTCAACAAAGTAGAGAGTGATCTGGGACGATGGTGCTACACCAACTTCAGACCTCCGTGTGCCTGTGCACACACATGACCTTCACACTTGTGCACCACATATGTACACACATATGTACAGCACACACAAACACAGTAAAATATTTTGGCCCCAGAGAGTCCAGCATGGTGGCTCACACCTGGACTCCAAACACACAATGAGAGGCCTTTTGGGGTGAGGGGAGGTTTGGGGGTGATGGTGGGAAGAAGTTAGGTTGTGGGTTGGAGCTGTGGTTGAAGGTAGGGCAGGGTGAGGTTGGGTTGGAACTTGTAGACAGGGTGAGTTTGAGGCTGAGGCTGGCCTTGCAGCTTGGTTGGTCTGTGTCCCCATCAGGGATGAGAGAAGCCTGGGAGACCCTCAGCAAGGCTGGGGGGAGGGCTCCTCACACAGGGAGATGAAGCCTTGCTTGATCTTCTCGTCCATGGCTTCATCCATCGTACACAGTGCCCTGCTGGAGCCCAGCAACCCCGGGACAGGGAAGAGGAGAAAGAGGAGGAGGAGTGAGAGGTTTTCCATCCTGTAGGTACTGCAAGAGACAACCAAGAGCCCCACCTTAGACCAGACCTTCCCCATGCTGGAGAGAGTCAGATCACGATGTCCTTCCGTCCCAGTGGGACACAGGGATGGACATTCAGTGGCCCTAGGTCCCCCACATTGGAGCTCTGACTAGGGGAGGGCTGTCACTTACCGTGGCAGTGGACTTAGCAGGACACAAATCAGTTCTGGACAGGAGCTCCTGTCCCACAGCTCCTTCTTGTAGACCTCTGGATGTGGCCCATCATGCCTTGGGTAATAAGTCCCTTGGCCACTTGCCCTCCATTGCCACATCTGAGTCAAGAGAAACAGACTCTAGAGGCCCCAGAGGAGGGGCTTCCCTCCTGCTCAGCCCTTCCTGCATCAGGTACTGCTCAGAGGTGATGTCTGGGGATAACTCCAGGGACCATAGTGCAAGAGGCCGGAATTCAGGGAGGGGCTGGAGATGCAAACTGAGACACTGTCCCTGTGTGACCACAGCTCCATGTACATTTCTTTGGTTGCAGATAGACACTGTGGTCGAGCCCTACCGCCTAAAATCTAGGCAGGTGCTCAGTTGCTGAGTCACACCCCCAGCCCCTCACTAGGGGATTCTAGGCAGGCCCCTACCTCTGAACCATGTCCCCAGGCCCTCACTGGAAGATTCTGGGCAGGTGATTTCCCTCTGGGCTACAGCCCAGCCCTTCAGTGGTGTACTCTATGCACATGGTCTACCATGGAGCTCCAGCCCCAGCCCCTCACTGGGGGAGTCTAAGCAAGAGCTCTACTAAGGAGCCAGGCCCTCAGCCCCTTCCTGGGAGATGCCAGGAAGTCACTCTACCTCTCAGCCATCACCAGAAGCACCCCACTTGGGGATTCTAGACAAGAGCTCTACTTTCTGGTGCAAGGAGCAAGGGACCTAACCCTCTGGATCCTTTGGAAATCCCTCTTTCTCACATGTAATTTAAATGGTAAACAGTGGATGGTCATAGTTGCAGCCTGAATACAGAATATTCATGTGTGTAAATGACTCAGTGGAACCTGGTTTACCTTCTCTGCCTTTAAAAGTGTTATTCGGTTGTTCTTATTTCATGCATGTGATATGTCACACACTGTGCCTATGTGGGGGTCAGAGGATGACTGAATTCAGGTTGGCAGGCTTGTGAGCTGTTACGCTACCATCTCTCCATCTTTTTCTTTCTTTCTCTTTTTTGTTTTTATTGGGGGGGGATTCCAGGCAGGGTTTCTCTGTAATAGTCCTGGCTGTCCTGGAACTTGATTGGCAGACCAGGCTGGCCTTGAACTAACTGAGATCCACCAGCCTCTGCCTCCCGAGTGCTTGGAATTAAAGGCGTGTGCTACCACCACCCAGCTCTCTCCATCTTTTAATTAGATAGTGGCTGATACAAAATTGAGATCTGCAGAGGAAATTATAAGTTGGACAAATGAAAAGACTTTAATATGCCAGCAGTAATGGCACACACCTTTTTTTTGTTTTTGTTTTTTTTGTTGTTGTTGTTTTTTTGAGACAGGGTTTCTCTGTGTAGCTTTGCGCCTTTCCTGGAGCTCACTTGGTAGCCCAGGCTGGCCTCGAACTCATAGAGATCCACCTGCCTCTGCCTCCCGAGTGCTGGGATTAAAGGCGTGTGCCACCACCGCCCGGCGATGGCACACACCTTTAATTCTGCATCTCTATGAGTTTGAGGCCAGCCTGGTCTATAGAGCAAGTTCCAGGACAGCCAGAGCTACACAAA
>CABHPP010131546.1:7747-30461 GCA_902168425.1 Peromyscus attwateri | reverse complement strand
GAAAAGAAAAGAAAAGAAAAGAAAAGAAAAGAAAAGAAAAGAAAAGAAAAGAAAAGGAAGGAAGCCGGGCGGTGGTGGCGTACACCTTTAATCCCAGCACTTGGGAAGCAGAAGCAGGCGGATCTCTGTGAGTTCGAGGCCAGCCTGGTCTCCAAAGCGAGTTCCAGGATAGGCTCCAAAGCTACACAGAGAAACCCTGTTTTGAAAAAACAAAACAAACAAACAAAAAAAAAACAAGAAAAAAGAAAGAAAAGAAAAGAAAAGAAAGGGAGAAAAGAAGATACTTTAATATTTGTTGATTTAGAGCAAGATCTTATATAGCCCAAGCTTAGCCTACATAACAAATCTGAGGACCTGAATTCTGATCCCAAGCCACCACATAAAAAGCCTTTTGCATGCTAGGCATAGTGGCACATGCCTCTGATCCTGGCACACCCCTCTAATCCCAGCTCTTGGGAGACAGAGGCAGGTAGATCTCTGTCAGGTTAACCTGGTCTACATAGAAAGTTCTGGCTAACTAGGGTTACATAGAGAAATCTTTCCACAAAAAGAAAAAAAAAAGGTGAAAAACTGATTAAGGAAGATGCCCAATGTTAACCTCTAGACTTCATATGCACAGGCAAGCATGTGTGTGTGTGTGTATGTATGTGTGACTGTCCGTCTGTCTGTCTGTGTTTGTGTGTATGTGTGACTGTCCGTCTGTCTGTCTGTGTTTGTGTGTATGTGTGACTGTCCGTCTGTCTGTGTTGTGTGTGTGTGTGTGTGTGTGTGTGTGTGTGTGTGTGTGTGTCCACGGTGCATGTGTGGAAATCATAGGACAATATTCAGGAGTTGGTTCTCTCCTGGCATGTTGGTCCCAGGGATTGAACTCAGGTCCTCAGGTCTGGATGCAAATTCTTTTACCCAGTGAGCCATCTCGTCATCCACAGTACAGCATTATTAAGCAGGGCAAGGCACACACTTGTAATCATAACACTTTAGAGGTAGAGGCCTGAGACTTGGGAGTTTAAGCTCATCCTTGGCTACATAGTGAATTCCTGGCCTGCCTGAGCTACATGAGACCCTGTCTCAAAGGCCTGATGTTGGAGTTGGATCCATTATGAGCATAGCTGTTTTTCTGTGAGGACTGCTACATTACTACAATGCAGCTGTCAGTTAAAATGTTAGCTGAGGTCAGAGATGGCTCAGTGGTTAAGAGTGCTTACTGCTCTGGTGATATTCAGTTCTAGCAGCCACATCATGTGGCTCACACAAACACCTATAAACTCCAGTTCCAGGAGATCTAACACCCACTTCTGGCCTGTGTGGGCACCTGCACTCACATGCACATAAATGACACAGAGGCGTGTCACAGAGGCATAAATGGAAAAGAAAAACCCTTAACTGGTAAACCCATCACCCTAGCGATTGAGCCCAGTGACATCATCATGTCAACGCAAAGACCCAAGGCAAGGGGTGTGTCTCCCCAGCCCCAATCAACACAGGCTGATCTTTGCCAGCAAGAAGCTAGAAGATGGCCATGCCCAGTGTGACTATAACATCCCAGAGGAGTCTACCCTGTGCCTGCTTCATCTCAGAGGTGGGGTGCAGATCCTTGTAGAGAACCTCACAAGCAAGCCCATCACTCTGGAGGGGAAGCCCAGTGGTCATCAAAGGGCAGGAAGATGAACACATCTTTCTCAATACACCCAGAGTCCTCTGTGCACTTCCCCTGGCCTGGAGGGAAGGGAACTTTTTCCCCCCTCTTTAAGTGTTTAACAAGTTTTGTTCTTTGTACTTGAAACAAAATGCTTGCATCCCACCCCCCTGTATTATTACCTATAGCCTCTATGCTGCTGTTGGTTTTAAAGATTTTTTTTTTAAATAATGAAAGACAGAAAAGAAAGATTTATTCAGTGTGGCCACATTGGGGAAAGGGACAAAGAGACTCGGTGCTGTTTTTGTTTTAACTTCTAGTTATGTATCTGTATGTCTGCTACATGAGTACCATGCCCATGGGAGCCAGCAGAGAGCACTGGGGTCCTTGGCACTGGAGTTACAGGTGCTGTGAGCCACCATGGAGGTGCTGGGAACCAAACTTGGATCCTCTGCAAGAGCAGCCAGTGCCCATTTTTGGATTGTTTGTTTGTTTGTTTGTTTATACAAGGCCTCATGAATCCCAACCTGTCCTTGAACTCCCCATGTAGCCAAGGGTAGGAAGAGAGTAACCATGAACTAATTTTCTTTAGATTTAGTTTTTGTTATGTGTATTTATATTTTATTTATATGTATAGGGGGCTGTGGCCTCAGGGGCTAGAAGAGGGTGTCAGATTCCCCAGACCTGGAATCACAGGTGGTTTGTGAGCCACCTGACATGGATGCTGGGACCCAAACACAGGTCTTCTAGAACAGCAAGCATTCTTAACCACTGAGCCATCTCCCCAGCCCCAGCCTTGAACTAATAATCTTGCTGCTTCCACCTCTCAAATGCTAGGATTCCAGGCTCCTTCCTCCAAGCTCCATTATGCTGCACCGTGTTACGCCTGACACCTTGTGTTCTCCAAGCTACATTTCCACTTCCTCTTCACCTTAGTTAACAAAATATGCCAATCTTAAAAGGAACCCCCAAATACACAACTTTATGAAACACTCCCTTAAACATACCTTGTGTGTGTATGTTGTATGTGCAGGACTGTGTGTGATGTATGTGCACGTGTGTGTACACAGGTACATAGATGCAGAAGCCAGAGAAGGTTGTCAGGTGCCCAGATCCATCACCCTCAACCTGATTCCCTTGACACATGATCTCTCACTGGACCTGGACCTAGACTGATAGCCAGCAAGGCCTGCAAACCTCCTGTCTTGGCCACACTTACTGCTAAGGCTAGGGGCAAGCACACAGTAAGTGGGTGCTAGAGATTCACACTCAGGTCCTCATCTTGAGCAGCAAGAGCTCTTACCCACTGGGCCATCTCCCCAGCTACCTTCCTTGCATTTCTACTGCCAGGAGTAAAAAAAAAAAAAAAAAAAAAAAAAAAAAAAAAGGCCATGGACTTATGGAGCAACTCAAAACTTCCTCCAAAAGAAGACGTGTTGAGGAAGAGGAGGAGTGGGGCCAGGACCATCTGGTCACCGTTTCCGGGAACAAAGTTAAGCCATCCTCCTCCCGTCTCTTCTGCCTCTACCATTAACCCCGGTGTCTCCACATGTACCACAGCGCTCCCTCTCGATTCTCGCAACAGTCCTGTGCAATCTCACTGATGGCATAACTGATGTCATGTGGGGTGGACGCACACTCAGAAGGTCACTGGGACAGCTGGAGAGGTGGCTCAGTCAGCCAAGTGCTTTCTGCAAGCATGAGACCTGAATTCGAATTCCTACGGCCCACATAAAAAACAACCACCGTACACCTGTAATCCCAGTGATGGGGAGCCAGAAACAGGAGGATCCCTAGGGCTGGCGAGCCACAGAGTCTAGCTTGAATCAGCAAGCTCCAAGATCAATAAAAAAGACCACCCTGCCTCAAAAAATAAAGAAGGTAGAGAACTAGGACTGTGGCTCAGGGGAAGAGGCCCTGCCTAGAATCCCCCAGTGAGGGGCTGGGTATGGCTCAGTGGTAGAGCCCCTGCCTAGAATCCCCTAGTGAGGAGCTGGGGTGTGGCTCAGGGGTAGACCCCCTGCCTAGAATCCCCCAGTGAAGAGCTGGGGTGTGGCTCAGGGGTAAAGCACCTGCCTAGAATCCCCCAGTGAGGGACTGGGGTGTGGCTCAGGGGTAGAGCACCTGCCTAGAATCCCCTAGTGAGGGCTGGGGTGTGGCTCAGGGGTAGAGCACCTGCCTAGAATCCCCTAGTGAGGGCTGGGGTGTGGCTCAGGGGTAGACCCCCTGCCTAGAATCCCCTAGTGAGGGCTGGGGTGTAGTCAGGGGTGTGTCAAGACCTTGGGTTCTATCCAAGCACCACACACAAACACAAAATAGACAGCCAATCACCAGGCGTTGCTAACACCAAGCTCAGGGAATGTCATCCTTGCCCCAGAGAGAACACCCTTTCCCCTAGCAGTCCACCCCCTCTCCCCAGACACATTTTCACAATGTTCTTGGCAGCCAGGAGCTGTTGGCCAACTAACTTGTGTTTCCAGATTTGAGCAACTTCACACAACACAACGTTCTGGATGGAGAATTTGATGGCTACTTTTCCTTTAATTTTTTTCTTTTTTTTTTTTAATTTGTGCAGTATCGAGGATTGAATCTAGGGCCTTGAACATGCTGCTAGGCCAATGCTGTACTGCTGTGGAATAATCTTTTTGTACACTGCGAATATGTGTTTCTCTCATTGGTTTAATAAAGAGCCAACTGGCCAATAGCTGGGCAGGAAGAGGTTAGGCAGGAGAGCCAGACTGAGAGAAAGCTGGGAAGGAGGACAGAGTGGCTAGCCAGATACAGAGGAAGCAGGACATGTAGAAAATGAGGTATTAAGCCGTGAACCACATGGCAGCATGTAGATTAACAAATATGTGTTAATTTTAAGTTGAAAGAGCCTAAGCAGTTCACGTGGTTATCTGGGAGCTGGCAGGACAGGGGAAGTCTGCCAACGCTATACTGCTGAGGCACACTCCCACGCTCACTACTGGACCCCTGAGCCATGTCCCGAGCCCCTTTCTGGCAAATTGTAAGCAAGCACTCTACCACTAGGTCACGCCTATAGCCCCACCTAACATGTTACCCGGAGAGTTACTGAGGGCTAGGGACATCCCGAGACTACAGCACAGGCCCCTGATGTGGGGCAGCAGGAAGGACCCAGCAAGCTCAGCATTCTTCTGGCTACTGACCGCTGAATCAAATTAAAATGGATGCTGTTTGCTTAGGGAAGACGGGAAGGCAGGGGTGGGAGTCCACAGATGCTGGGGAACCCGCTATGGATGGGGCCAAGGAAGCCACCAAGCAAACCCAGAATGCGGGACATTCCACGGGGCAGGACAATAAGCACAAAGAACAAGCAATGATGCTGTGGTGACACTGAGCTAAGGAGAGGCAGCAGGTGGAGAGTTGTGGGCGCAAGAGCACTGTGGCGGGAACAGAGTGACACTGGTCAGAGGGAGGTCCAAAGTCCCCTGAGGGCTGTACCCACATAACACAGAGAGCAAGAGCAGACATTCTATTCTCAGAGAGGGTTCTAAAGATTCTTTGTAACATGGGAGGTTTGCCAAGATATCACATGATGACATTGGCCATGGGGGCCAATAAACACTTGCACAATCGATATGTGTGTTTGATACAGACACTGTGCTAGCTGGTTTTACGTCAACTTGATACAAGCTACAGTCATCAGAGGAGAAAACGCCTCTACTAGGCTGGAGGCGAGCCTGCAGGGCACTTTCTTAGTCAGTGATTGATGGGGGAGGGCACCGCCCATTGTGGGTTCTATAATCAACCACCATCCTGGGTTCTATAATCAAACAGGCTGAGCAAGCCATGAGGAGCAAGTCAGTAAGTAGCACCCCTCCATGGCCTCTGCATCAGCTCCTGCCTCCAGGTTCTTGCCCTCGCTGCTTTTGATGATGAACTGCTATATGGAACTGTGAATGAAATAAACCCTTTCCTCCCCAAATTGCTTTTGGTCATGTTTCATCACAGCAGTAGTAACCCTAAAACAGACAGGTCACTTGTTGTGGGTATCATTACAGGGTCCCACAGCCAGGACTACAGAGGGTGACTTTGTATTTATTTATTGATTGATTGATTGATTGATCGATTGATTGATTGAGTCGAGAATAGTTTAAGCAACAGTTTTGTTTCTGATGAGCACCACCGAATAATCCTTAGCCCACTTTCCAGGCTTCTCTTTTAATTAAGGTCCACCCAAGCCCTGGTTACAATCTGGAATGAGCAAAGAAACCGGAAAATTGAGCCACAGCGTCCCCTGGCGCTCGCCTTGCTTAACTGTGCAAATAGATTCCAGGAAAGAACCCGCAGTTTTCGGCCGGGGATCGTAGAGTTTACATTTAAAACTTTAGGTTACCTCCCATGCCAGACAGCCCCAACTCTTCAGAACCTGAGGCAAGAGGATAGCGGGTTCCAGGCCAGCCTGAGCTACAGAGCAGGAAAAACACCCTTCATCCACTTAGCCCCAATCCCTTCAGCACTGAATCCAGGACAGCCCGTCTCGCGGATAGGGTGGGTCCGCCAGGACCCATGTCCTCCCACACGCTATTATTCATCCCACGGATTTCATGATCTTTCTGTCCTGAGTTGGGGCGCTCAGTACAATCTGGTTAGAATCCTGGGGGCTTGAGTTCTCAACTGTTCTGGGAAACGTCTTTAGGTTCCCTCGAGACTTACATAAACTCAAAATCAAGAGGGCCCTCCTTGCTGTTGGCAATTCTGCAAGCCACGGTTCACATTCCCACAAGGAACCCAAGAGAAGTAAACACCGCACCGCCAGGGGGCGCTACGTTCGGCTCCGATGCAGGCCACTATCAAACCTGGATCACGTTTCTTGGGTATCCCTGCTCAGGAGCAATCAAGGTATCCAATTGCCCATCAGTAACCAAAATCTTCGACAAGCCTACAAAGTCCATGTAGTTCTTACCTTATGTTAAGGATGGAACCCAAGGCTTCCAGTAACGCTAGGCAAGCTCTTGTCAATGGTCAATAGCTCACCATGTGGCATCCTTTCCCTTCCTGCTTTGAAGCCTTGAGCCTCCCCATGCCCTTCTACTCACATCACCTCCAGATGAAACACTTTAGGGTGCCTCCCACCCCCGTGGGTCCTTTGCCTGCGACACCTGCTTAGCTATGTCTCCAGAGAGGACCCTTCCAAATCATTTACAGTGAAACACACCTCCTGTCACCCAAAATGCTGTGGGCTAAACTATATCTGTTCCCCATAGTTCATGCTCATGTCCCAAACCTTAGTATCTCAAAAGGACTATATTTAGAAACAAGGTCTTTTAAAAGATAATTAAAAAAAAAAAATGAGGCCACAGGGTGGGCTCTAATCCAATATGTGCTGTCATAAGAGGAAATTGGGACACCTGTCAGGGGCTATGTGAGGACACAGGGAGATGGCCGATCTCAGGGCTGGAGATGTGGCTCAGCTGGAAGAGTGCTTGCCTACCCTGGAGAACTGTGTGCATTCCCCGCACTGCATAACCCACACGGTGGTGCTTGGCTGTAACCCCAAAACTCAGGAGAGCCAGGCAGAGAGTTGGTTCAAGGTCATCCTTGGTATCCTGGGGTACAGGATACCGTTTCTTGAAACAAAACAAAAGACGGCTATCTGCAAACCAACCAAACCAGCCACCTGGGTAAAGATCCAGCTTCCAGTGCTAGGGAACAACAAATTCCTGTTAAGTTATGCAGAGTGCGTTTATTTATTTGTGTGTGCACGTGTATGCGTGTGGCACACACATGCAGGTATCCGGGTTCCCACTGAGCCCAAGAGACAGCACTGAATCCCCTGGAGCTGGAGTTACAGGCAGCTGTGAGCCACCCAGTATGTGTGTTGGGAACCAAACTCTAGTCCTCAGTAAGCATCAAGTTCTGAGCCATCCAGGCCCTGGGGATACTTAAGTTGGCCCTAATGAACAAATACATCTCCACTAAAAGCTCTGATAAGTCCTGCAATTAGAGTCTACAGGCATACCTTGGGGCTGGGGTAGGGGGTGGGGGTGAGTTTGCTGTGTGTTTTGAATGCTGGCTCTGATTCCTGGGATTGCGGCTGCAAGTTCCACTTGCAGCAGCTTCTGGAAGGTTGCAGGGGAAGAGTAGGGATTCAGACCTACTCTACCTGCTATTTCTGGGGCTGGATAGATGCCTGTGCTTAAGAGCACTGGCTACTCTTGCAGAGGACTCAGATGTGATTGTTAGCACCCATAAGGCAGCTCACCACCATCTATAACTCTGGTCCCAGGGGATCTAATACCCTTCTCTGACCTCTGCAGGCCCTGCATGCATATGCACAGGCATGCATGCAAGCAAAACACCCATTCACATAACATAAAAATACAGGTTAAAAACTGTTCCACAGTTCTGCAGAATCCTAGTAATAGTGGGGGTCCCAGCCTGCCATCCTCCCATCGGTACCTGTCTGCTCTCTCCTCTGCAATCTGTCTGCTAAAATCGGGCCCCGGGCTTTGGATGGGGTTCCCAGCAAGATAGCCAGGGCCTTACAAACCTCAGGCCAACAGAGAACCTACGGCCCAGGTTCAGCCTTCAGGACAGAGCCGGGGAGAGGTCTGAGCAGGACAGTAAGGTATGGGAGGCCTGGAGCACAGGTCTGGCTCAGCACAGCTCCCTCTCGGAAGCAAATGAGGTGAGCCCTGAGGGAAAGACAGGAGGAGGAGTTTATTTCTCTGGAAGTGGAGAAGGGCACAGAGGCAGGGCTGAGTCAGGGCAGGGCCATGTCCTCCAGCTTCTGATCCAGAGTCTTGAGGTCATCCAGGAAGCGAGTTGGAGTAAGGATGTGCGAAGAGCCTGGGCAGGAATGGAAGGTTGGGGAGGTATAGGTCCCGTCTGGGAGTCTGCTCCTCCTGGTGAGAACAAATTCCTGCCCCTCTGCAAATCAAGGCCCTGTCTTCTCAATGATTCAGGAGTCTCGAAACTTAGGAACATGGGTGTCCAGCCCCAGGTGATTACTTCCCTGGGGACTCAAGCCCCAGCCCCTCAGAGACCCAAGACTCCTGTCCCAAGCCCAAAACTTTCAGAGTCTAATCCTAGGCCTTTAGGGACTCTTGAGTTCAGCCCCAGCCCCTCACAAACTACATAGTTCAGCCAGACCCCAAGGGGCCTCAGAGTCCAGCCCTAGATTCCAAAAGACTCCAGAGTCCAGCCCTAAGCTTTTAGGGACCCAGAATCTAGCCCCAGGCTCCAAGGAAGCCCAAATGCATCCCCAAGTCTTAAAGGTTCCCATGTCTCAGGCTTTTTGGGATACCAAATCCAACTGTAGACTCCAAGGGACCCCCAAGTCCAGCCCTGAACCCCAAGAATCCTCTGAGTCAAGCTCCCAGGGACCCCGGTTCTGGACACTCACCTATAAGCACCTCCCACTTGCCTTCAGAGGTCCTGGTCACCTCATAGGCAGCCCTCATCTCAGACATGGCCACGCCACCCACAATGTATACGATGAGCCTGGGCCCAGCCCGAGCCTCGACGCCGGCTTTGTTTTTATGCCAGTGGCCAAAGCGAGCACTGAAGGGGTGATGGGTAGAGGTCAGTTCAGGCTGGTGGCCCCCAGCCCCCAGCCAGGCCTCTCCAGGACCCTCACCTGACAGCTGCCTGGGAGCTAGACACAGGGGCCGGGTCAGACACAAAGGGCCACAGCTTTCGGTCCAGCCGGTCCTCCACCACATCCTGGGCGGCCAGACAGGAACCGTTAAAGAACCCGGGCCAGTGGAGCCCAGGAACTGAAACGGCCGTGGATTACGGCACCACTGTCTATACCCCCTTGTCTCTTGGGGACCCAGGAGTCCAGGACGCCAAGGTGCAAAGTTGCTGGGCCCCCAAGCAGGAGGTACTAGGACCTTCCAAGGATCAGGAAGAACAGAGTCCCCGATACACTACTATTTGATGCTGGGGCTTTGGGGTGCCAGGGTGGCCAGGGACCAGCATCAGAGAGGCTTCTGGGGTAGCGAGGTAGAGATTAGAGAAGAACACAGGGTACAAAGAAAGCTACAGTCTCTAGCAAGAAGCTCCTCTGCAGCCCCAATTCCTGGGGTGCAGTTTGTGTGCCCCCCTCCCCACAGAGCAGACAGGGTGCCAGGGGTATGCTGATAATGAAGGATTTTCCACTAAGCCCCAAGGCTTAGCACCGAGAGCCTGGGAGGGTGGGGTGGAGGGCTTAGTGGCTAATGGGATCCGTGGAGAGGAACAGGGCCCCCACATGTGTACCTCCATCACGTCCTTGATGACTGGGGACCAGCGCGACAGCTGGTAGGTGGGCTCCAGGCGCTCCCTCCGCTCCAGCCGGCTGGAGGTCCCTGAGCCCTACAGAGGGGCCGGGGGGGACGGGATGGGGTTGGGAAGGGAAGGAAGCCCATCACCGATGGGAAGGGGCTGTGGGCACAGAAAGACGGAGAAGCGGAGCAGAAAGATGCAGGGAAGCAGTAGCAAAAAGACAGAAAAACAGAGATGTGGAGACACAGAAAGACAGGGGAGCAGACAGACAGACAGAGGATTTGAGAGATACAGACAGGCAGAGGCAGAAACAGAGGTAGATAGAGACCAAGACACAGAGAAAGATGGGAAGATCGAGGCAGACAGAGATGGGAGATAGAGACAGACAGATACAAGATGCAGCCAGAGACAGATAAAAAAGACAAAGAGGCACAGAGATGCAGAGATGGACAGAGAGGCAGGGATGGAAAAGGAGACAGAAGAACAGAAATGGGAAGGGAGAAACAGAACAAAGAAGAGAAGGAAGAGGGAAGTCAGGTGAAGGATACGGAAACATCAAGAGGCACGGGACAAGCCAGGCATGGCGGTTCACATCTACAATCCCAGGTCCTCAGGAGGCTAATGCAAGGGGATGGCTATGAACTTGAGGCCAGTCTGAGTTACAGAGTGAGTTTAAGATCAGCCTTAGCAGCCGGGTGGTGGTGCACGCCTTTAACCCCAGCACTCAGGAGGCAGAGGCAGGTGGATCTCTGTGAGTTCGAGGCCAGCCTGGTCTACAGAGCGAGTTCCAGGACAGCCAAGGCTACACAGAGAAACTCTGTCTTAAAAAAAAAAAAAAAAAAAAAAAAGACCAGCCTTGGCTGCAGAGTGAGTTCAAGGCCAGCCTGAGCTACAAAGTGAAACCTGCCTCAAAACAAAAAGAATGTGTGGGACAGACAGGCAAGGACGGGGGAAAGGACAAGGGACAAGGTCACAGGCCTGTGGTACAGCAGACTCAAGCAAAGCTGGACACTTAGGTCAGGGAGAGACAGACTACAGAGTAGAGCATAAGAAAGCACCATGTGTGCTGAGTGGCCTCCAGAATCCCCCGTGTGACCCTGTCTCCCATTAATGGTGGCTCACTCTCCCACTTGCCCGAGGGCACAGGCCACAAACCCATACTGTACCAGCACCTAGGGGGCCCATTTCAGCTCCACTGCCCACCATGTTAGGGAACTGGGGAAGGCCTTGGTGCTCTTGGTCCCCAAAAAGCCATGCCATGCTTGTACACCTGGGCTGGGCATGTATCATCCCTAATCCTGCAAGGGCCAAGCTCCACGCACGGCTCATCAGCTTGGCACATACCGCGGAGTTGGTGACGGTGCCCCCCAGCTGCTCCAGATTCCGGATGAGGTTGCTGTAGGCCTGCACATTAGCATGCTGGATCAGCTTGGCCAGGTTTTCCTCACTCACACCTGGGGAGAGCAACAGGGAAGAGTGAGTGACTGGTAACATCCTAGGTGAAGAGATTTGTAAAGAGATTCTCACAGCTAGGGTGCCTCCAGGACCCAGAAGCTTCTGGGGTTGATAGAAAAGAGGAATTGTAGACAGCTGTCCCTGAAAAGGTAGAATGGGGGATCTTCCAGAATTAGCTGAAGAAAGCTGGAGAGACGGCTGAGTGGGACAGAGTGTCTGCTGCACAAGCATGAGGTCCTGAGTTCAAATCCACAGCACCCACATCAGAAGAAACAAGATCACTGGGAATGTCTGGACCCCAGCCTAGGTCAGGTTCAGAGAGAGACCCTGTTGCTGAGACTTGAGATCTGAGGCCTGACCTGACCAGGCAGTGAGGGAACGAAGAAGCAGACAGTAAAGAAACGATAAGCACATGTACAGAAAAGTGGGGTCACGTGGGCCGTGCACACTCTGATGGAGTGGCGCAGTCGCAAGCTTTTGCCCACACTGGTCAGTCGTTTGAAAACACTCATCAGAGGAAAGCTTTGCCATTCCAAGCCTGACCCAAGGAAGGTTTTGCCACCCCATGGAGCTGAGGCACTGGGTCCTTGACATGGCTATGCCCAGGTCAACAACACGCATCCACTCACAACTTCCTCGGCTTCCCCGCACCCTGTCTCAAGGGAACAAGGCAGAGAATGTACTGATATTCAACAGGACACCCAATGCCATACTCTCATCTTCCCACATGCATGCAAAAAGACCCGAGTTCAAATCCCCAGCACCCACTAGTCATGTGCACCTGTAACCCAGTGCTTCGGGGATGGGGACAGGATGACCAGACTTACTGGACTCCAGCCTAACACAATATTCAGGGAGAGACCCTGTCTCAAAGGAGTAAGAGAGGGACTGGCAGAGCAAGGCCCAATGTCCTGCTCTGGTCTCCCACATGAGCACACAGGACACAGAGCTGCACACACACGTCCCCACACAGAATCAGTTGAGGGAACACCAACTCTACAGAAGCCACAGATGGGGAGTCTTTTCTTGGCCAACCTTTCTTCTTTGTGTATGTGTACATTTATGTGTGTGCATGTGGGTGTTTACCTGTTGTGTATATGTGTGTGCATGTGGATATATGTGCAAGTGGGTGTTTACCTGTGTATGTGTGTGCATGTGGATATATGTGCATGTGGGTGTTTACCTGTGTGTGTATATGTGTGTGCATGTGGACATATGTGCAAGTGGGTGTTTACCTGTGTATGTGTGTGCATGTGGACATATGTGCATGTGGGTGTTTGTGTGGGTGCATGTGGGTGTTTACCTGTGTGTGCATGTGTGTGCATATGGACATATGTGCATGTGGAAGCTGAAGACCATCACTTTTCACCTTGAATTTTGAGTCTCTCAATAGCTTGGAGCCTGCCAATTCAACTAGACTAGCTAACCAGCCATCTCCAGGGGTCCACCTGTCCCTGCCTCTCCAGACCCAGGATCACAAGTGGGCATCACATGGGCTGGGAAGACGGCTCAGCAGTTAGTAACACTGGCTGTCCTTTCAAAAGACCTGGGTTCAGTTCCCAGCACCCACGTGGTGACTCACAACCACCTGAACTCCAGTTCCAGGGGATCTGACGCCCTCTTCTGGCCTCCACAGGCACTAGGCACACACATGGTGCACAAACATACATGTAGGCAAAGCACTCGTTCATATAAAATAAAATAAACCTTTAAAAAAAAAATAACTAATTAGCATAGGCTAGCATGTGGGCATGCCTGTGAAGTGGGAAGGCCTGCCCACTGTGAGCGGCACCATTCCCTGGGGAGGGGATTCTGAACTGTGTAAGAGTAGAGGGATAGGGCCAAGCACATGCAAGCATGCATCCGCTGCTCCCTGCTCAACTGTGGATATGACCAGCTGCTTCAAGCTCCTGCCACCCGACCTCCCCTCGATGGTGACGGCAAGTACACCCTTTCCTCTCAAGTTGCTTGGGTCAGGGTTTTTTTTTTTTTTTTTTTTGGTTTTTTGAGACAGGGTTTCTCTGAGTCATTTTGGTGCCTGTCCTGGATCTCGCTCTGTAGACCAGGCCGGCCTTGAACTCACAGAGATCCACCTGGCTCTGCCTCCCGAGTGCTGGGATTAAAGACGTGCGCCGCCGCTGCCCAGCTTTATCCGGGTATTTTATCACAGCTACAGGAAACAAAACTAAGAAAGCAGACTAGGGCGATGAGGGCCTGGTACTGCAACGTTTCTAGGACTGAAGCCGCCCCTGGCCACCCCGTCACCCACCATTCCGAAGCAGGATGTAGAGCAGCAGAACGCGGATCTTGTCGTAGGGTGGCACCGAGGCATCCAGCAACACCGGGACGATCAGCTTCATGGCATCCTTGATCTTCTCACCCTCGGCGTCAGAGCCCATGGCCAGGTCCTGCATGGCATGAGAGTTAACTGTCCAGCCAGCTGCTGGGGGAGCCAGTGGGGGGTGGCAGAGCAAGGGCAAATCAGGGACTTTGGGTAAGATGTTCCCACCCTGCCTCATCCCAGAAACTGATCTCCTGAAGCCCATCGAACTGAGCACAGGCCACACCCTCCCCGTCCTCTCTCTCATTCAGGTCTGGTCTCTAAGCACAACTCTGCCCACCTATCCAAGCCCTTCACCAGGGCCCACACCCCACCAAGACCCCTCCTCCCCAAACTGCCCTCCAAAAGCTGACTATAAAGCTTCCACCCTCTATCTAAGGCCCTGCCCTCCCCAAGTTCTCCCCGCAGAGGGTCCCAACCCTTGTGTCAGTCCCCCACCTTGCCCCCCAAGCTTTGCCCCATGAAGGGCCTGGCCACCTCTTTCAGGCTTCACTACTCCCCAAGCTCGACCTCCTGGGGGGCCCCACCCCTCCCTAGGGCACCCCTCTGAGGCCCCACCTGTTCCACACCGCACAGCTTCTCCACCGAGCCTTTGAAACGTTTCATGCAGTCGTCTGCTAAATGCAGGTGTGTAGAATACTGCGGGGTGGGGACTGAGTTAAGAGAGACGGTCAGACACCCAGACTGAGCCTGGGGGGTTGACGGTCCAAGCTTACCTTGTTCAGTTCCTTCTGATACTGAGGCATCTTTTTCAGGATGTGGGACAGGTCTTTGATGTTGGCCTGAAGCAGGGGTAGGAAAGCGTAGAGAGGGTAGGGGTGAGGCCAGGTCCCTGCAGTAACTACACCAGGGGAGGTTCCACTCTGGGCTGAGGACACAGGCTGAGGCTCTGTCCCACCATGGACCGCTACCTTGTCTGTGGTCAGCCGCTTGCTCTCACAGAATGTTTTCAGGAGCTCCGTGACCTTCCTAACCATGAGCAAGGGCAAGGGGAGAGAAAGGGTGAGGAGACAGTTGAGGGCCTCTTCCCGCCAGCTGGTGGGGGACACCCAGATGCATGTACCAGTCCCAGCCGTGGGGGTGCACTGGGGTGAAGCGCAGAGGCAGGTCAAGGGTCCCCCTGAAGGATGTAACTTATAGGGGACAATGGTGAGGAAGGAGGCCTGGGTGCCTGGGCCCCCTCTCCAGCACCCACGCTACACCCTCACTTGGAAACATCCGCTATGTGCATGTGTCGAAGCTCCACCCACAGATCATCGTCTTCATCCAGGAGTACAGCCTTCTCCCGGGACTCACTCAGTCCTGTGGTCTCATACCTGGAGGGACAGGACATGTTGGAGGACAGAGGGCCGAAGTCGGCAGAGGAAGGGTAGAAGGCCTCTTCCGGGATCTGTCTACCTGTATGTGTCCTGTTCGATGTCCAGAAGATCGTAGGCCATGGCTTGGAATGTGAGCTCGTGTAACAGGGGAGACACGGGGTCTGCTGCCCGGTCCATTATGAGCAGCTGTGAGCGTGTTTTCTCTGGGCCCTGGACAAGGAGAGAGAAGGATGAAGACACTCGCCAGGACCCTACAAAGCCTCCCTGGCACCTCCCCAGCATCCCCCTCACCTCGCCCAGATTGGGAATGTCTGCCTTGAAGGCATTCAGCTTGGCCAGGACAGCATGGGCCAGCTGGGCTGTGTCTTCTGGACCCCTGGAGGTGATGCAGTCAGACACAGGGGCATCAGGATGTGGGGGCTGGGAGGACTGGGCACAGACTGGGGACATCGAGGGTAGGGGTGAGGACGGGAGTTAGGGGACAGGGTGGGGATCAAGGCTGGACACAGGAGCCAGGGAGGCGGTTAAGTCGCTAAGATGACTGTCAAGTTAGCATGAGGTCGACTTCAATCCCCCAGAATCCATGCTTTAAAGGTGTGCTTGAATCTACAGCTCTGGGAAGGTGGAGACAGGGGGTCCTTGGGCCTGGCCTGCTAGTCTAGTCAAATGCAGAAGCCCGGGGCCCAGGGAGGAACCTTGTCTCAGAAACATGGCTAAGTGGTTAAAGGCTCAAACTGCTCTTCCAGAGGACCTAAGCTCAGCTCCCAGCACCCACATCCAAAGGCTTACAGTCACCTATAACTGTAGCTCCAGGAGGTCGGCCACCCTCTTCTGGACTACGTGAGACCCCACACATGCACACACACAAACATACACATAATTATTTTTTTAATCTTTAAAAAAATTAAGGTGGACGGTGACTGAGGAAGACACCTGAGGTGGACCCCCGACCTCCATACATACGCACGTGCACGCACGTGAACACATGCAAACACAGGGGGAAAAGGGACACAGAATGAGAGTGAAGGTCAAAAGGTAGCACTGGGTTGGGGTGGGGATGGGCCCCCACTTGCGGTAGCGAATGGATGGGTATTCCTGAAGGGTGGCACATAGTGTGGCTATCTGCTGGGCCAACGCGTCAAGCTGCCGTGCCCGCTCCCCTGCCCGGAATGGGCAGTAAAGGTTGTAGGTGCTGTGTGGGGCATCCAGAGAGAACACCTGGGAGGACAGAAGTGTCATGACCACACTATGGGGGTACCCCACTTCCAGCTGCTGTCCCTGCCTCTCCCAGGGGCCTTCGACATCTTCCGGCACCTGTTTTGCCAACTTTGAAGCAGGCTAGGGTAGCCCCGGCTAATGGCAAAAGGGAACAGAGCTAGCTCCTTGTTCCCTCCTACTTTAGGGAATGAGACAAGTCTCCCTGTGCTCCACGCTGCCTGTGAGGAATTCCCGAAGGCTAGCACTCCAGGCGAGGGACTGCTAACTGTTCACTCCCTGTTGGTGCTGTCTGTTCTGGAGGGAGCTTGGACCATCTGGTCAAGGACGGCCCACCCCCTCCCCACCACAAGCTAGGGCTGTACCTGGGCCTCGTAGGGAAGGAAGGCGAGGTGGATCTCTTTCAGTGTCTTCACCACCTTCGCCAGGCGAGAGCGGCCTAGTTCGCTGAACAAGGGCTCGGGGCATGCTGGGGTTGGCAGGGAGGGCCCATCAGACCAATGTTCCGTCACCACACTCCCCACCTCATCACAGCACCCAACACCCCTGGTTCTCCTCACTCACTGTCAGTGAAGAAGACATGGGCAGCTTTGTAGGTGAAGGTCGGTGTCCCCCGGAAGTCTGCAATCAGGGCCTGGACCGACTGGGGAGTGCAGATTACTGTTGGAATCAGACCCTGCACCCGGACCTATCTTCTGCAGGGGAGCCCCATCTGATGCATATCCCCTACCTTGTGCAATTTGGGAGGGGCTCACATGCACACATACATTGACAGATGCATGCGTTTTGACATGTACACTCATGCACACATACACACATATACATTCTGACATGTGAATGCACAAATGCCTGCAATCTGATATGTGTACACATACACACACAAATTCTGGCATGTGAGCACACATATATGTACAAATAGCATTCTGATGTGCACACACTGACATGTGCATGCGTGCACACATGCATTCTGACATGTACATATGCATACTCAGCATATATATGCACTGGCACGTGTATACACATATGCACGTGTATACACATATGCATTGACATATGCACACACACGCGCATTGTGACATGTGTGCATATATGCATCGTGCGTGCACACACATGCATTTTGGCATGTGTATGCACACTCAGATGCATGCATTGACTGACATGTGCACCATGCGAGTCCACACAAACCCATGCACACACAGTCTAACTCCTGTAGGCACCTTCTCCGTGGGGCTCAGCAAGTAAATGGCCTCCAAACTGGGGATGGGTTCTCGCCGTTTGTTGATGTCTTCCACAACTAAAAGCAACCGAGGGAGAGACACACATGGGTAGCATGGAAACAGACGGGGGAGTCTCGAGTTTGGGGAACCGGACTCATGGTGGGGGTGTTTTAAAGGGCTGTACTACTCCCCTGGATTCCTAAACAGAAATCTATACCTAAGGTCCCCCTACTCTGAGCTACAGAGTCAGGGTTCTGCCCATGTGGAGGAACACAGCCATACTCCTGGGGTCTATATACTCTTGAGAACCCAGAGTCGCTGGGCGGTGGTGGCGCAGGCCTTTAATCCCAGCACTCAGGAGGCTGAGGCAGGTGGATCTCTGTGAGTTCTGGGACACCCTGGGATACACAGAGAAACCCTGTCTCAAAAACCAAATAGAAATAAATAAACAAAATAAGAGAAAGAACCCAGAGTCCACCCACGCTCCTTACAGAGACTGCTGGGATTATAGACATTTGCTACCACGCCCATTTCATGTGGTGCTTGGGATCAAACTCGGGGTTTTGTTCATTCTGGGTGAGTACTCTGCCAATGGAGCTTCACTCTCAGCCCAGGGGGTTGAGCTGGTTACAGTCAATGAGGCTGACCCTCTAGGGGCCGCAATCAGGAAGTCCTACAAGGACTTCCATGCACAGAGGACGCACTTGGCCACATGCTCTGCACTATGTAGGGAGAACTATGTGCAGAACCAATCTGAAGGGCTACACCCAGAGGTCCCACATCAAGGGGTCCCACACTCAGGTTCGATCTGGGGAACATGGGCATCCACTCACTGGTGATGCCTTCCGCCAGGATGTCTGACATTTTACAACAGGATGACAAGATCCGCATGCTTGGGTGATCCATGATGAGCACCTGTCCAGATGGATGGACACACAGACGCATAGAAAGGTGAGCCATGCATCTACCCAACCCAACCCCTGCAGACCAACAGCTTCTTCGAGGAATTATTGAGGGAACTCTCACATTCCGGGGTCCCTGCACAGACTTGGGTAAAAGACCGCCTCTGAGTACCCAGACATTTGTCTCAGTCCCTACCTTCCACTCGCCATCCTTCTTAACGCTCCGGATGACACCGCTTAGAATTTCTACAGGGAAGGAAGAAGGGGAGAAGAGAGCTTGTGACACTTGTCCTCTGAGCTGCACCCCAACCTGGACCCTGAGTGGCAGCTCCTGGTATCACCTCCAATTTACAGATAGTCAAACTGAGGTTCTGTGAGGTCGGGTAATTTACCCAAGCACCCTCACGTCTAGATGGCACAATGCTCAGAACACAGGTACATCTTAGAGCACTGAGTGGATGGCAGTGAGGGCCTCCTGGTGTCCCTTAGACTAGAACACTTGGTTCCCGGCCCGAAGGGTTCTTAACCTCCACGCCTGTTCCCCCATCTCCCACTAACCCTTGTGCAGGAGAGGTTCTTTCTAACACCGAGGTACTGGGCCTCTCCACAAAACCTGTTCTGCCCAGAGGTAGGAGTAGGGGAAAGGGGAGAGAAAGGTAGCCTTGCCCAGAGCCTGGCCAGTGCACCAGAGAGTCGAGTCCACTGTTATCAGGGCGGAAGAAGTAGCTGAGGCCGGAACTACTGGAGGTGGGGGAGGGGAATCCTCAAACCCTCTTCTCCCCATTAAGAACTTGAGCCTGAAAGGCGGAGAAGCCAATCCTCGAGCTGCAAAGAGCTCCTAGGCATGATGCAAAAGGGAGAGCGTCCCCTTCTCCACCTCGATGGGGAATGTGCACACCACCAGAGTGCTCACACACTACTTGCTGTCGCTGACCCAGGCACTGTGGACCTCCGGAGTCCAGCCCCTGAACATTCCGGGTTCAGACACTCGACAGGCTGCAGCTGGGGCAGGCCCAGAGGTCTAGACTCGAACCCGTGCCTCCCTCCCCTTGCTCCTTTGAGTCCTCTGCGTCCCAACTCTGTTCCGCGGGCTGCATTTGAGGGGCAGGCAGCCCAGCTGGGCCCGAGTCCCCCGCCCGTCCCCTCGAGAGTCAGGTGCTCTCCCCACCGTCAGGGTCCTGGGGTCCCAGAATCCGTGCACCGCCCTCTCCCGAGGCCTCCAGACCCCCAAGGGACAGCCGAGGGAACACCAGAGCCCCGCCCTGGGGTGACACTCACTTTCCCCCACCACCGCCTTCAGCCCCGAGGGCGCCATCTTCCCCCAAGGAGTACGGCCGCTTCCGGGTCGGTCCCAAGGTGGGGGCGTGGCCCTGCCCGTCATCCACGTGGGCCCCACCCCGCGGGCTCGGGTCCCGCCCCCTGCGCACCTGGTCCCGCCCCTCGGTCATCGGTTCTCCGCCTCCGGGAAACCGGGTCCCCGCAACAGCAGTTTGCTCCACTTCGAGGGCAGGTGCACTGACAGGGGCCCAGACGGACAATCCCCAGTCGGTGTGCGCCCTCGAGGAGTCCTCCGTGGGAGTCGAAGTGCTCCCTTGCTCACACACACATTGAGATCAGTTTGCTTAGCGCGATGGCAGAGCTGTAAAAATACCCGTCTCACCTGGGTACCAGTACCACCCTGTCCAGAAGTTCCTCCCTCTGTGATATAGTGTGCCCACTCAAAGGACAACGGGGCCTTCGAGATCTGGAACTGTCACAGCTGCCCTCTGTGATCCAAAGACTAGTAGCACAAGATTGGGCAACATTTGGTAGACTCCGGAGGCCTGGAGACCCCACCAGGTACTAGGTACTTTTTCTGTGCAGTTTTCTGTGAGAGACCGGTGCTGAAACAGGAACATAGACTTGGGAACTGTGACCATATATCTGTGCCTGTTCATAAAGAAATGCTTTCCGGTCTTTTTTACTAGAATATATTAATTGCACATGATAGTGTGTTTCACTATGATGTCTTCATACATTCATATAATGTATGCTGATCATATTCACCGTTTTTTCTCTCTTATGCCCATTCTGGATGGTCCCTTTCCCCTTCCCAACTAGTCCCAGAAGGAGACCCCCCCCAGCACAGCAGGGGCTCCCTCCCAGACCTTGGATTAGGCACAAACCACACCCAAACACCTGTTTCCACAGAGAGATCCTTCATTAAGCAGGGAAAGAAAATTAAAATGACTGCTTTCTGACTCAGGTGTAAATTTTCAGAAGAGAGAAGGGGGAGTCTGTGTTAAAATGGGCTAGGATGCAGTGGCTTATTTTGATTGGGCATGTCAATCAGGTGAACCAGAGGGGCTTTTGATTGCTGGACTTTGGTACTCAGCCTCAGGAACGAGTCTGGCATAAGGAAGTCCAAATAAGGGAATAGACCTTGGAGGGCTAGCTTTAGGGATGCAACCTAGTGGCTTTTAGCAAGACAGAGGGGATGGGGGAGAAGAGCAAGGTCTGCCAGGGCCACACCTCGGGTGGGCTAGTGTCCCTTCACTCCCCGTTCTACCTGCACGTGTATGTGTGTCCCGATGGGTTTTAACCGGGGTTGCTTACAGGAGCACAGGCAATTTACCAGTGGCCACACCACTGAAGAAAATGTCCCCTCTCCTTCAGTAAATACTAACTTCCATTAGTTCAGAAAAGAATGAGGCTTTCTGAGCCTGTGACAATCATATCCACCCCCAATTCCTCCTCCCGCTCCCCCAGATACCTCCCAATGCCTAGCCCTCCCCACTTCATGTCTTCTCTTGTTGTATTTTGTTTTGTAACCCATTGCATCCGGTTAGTGCTGCCTACTGGAATTTTGACGGATATTGTTGGCCTGATCTTGTGCAGGTAACACCATAGGTTCAGGAAGTTCATGAATCTAATGGCTGCATCGTGTCCGGAAGACAACATTTCATATCACTCCCTCCTCCTTCACATCCCACCCCCTCTTCCACAATGTTTCCTGAGCTTTGAGGAGGCTCCTAGTTCTTTAAAAAGTGTGTGTGTCAGGAGTGGGGGCCAGGGGGTGGGGGGACCCTGGGGGCGACTGAGGATCAAACCCAGGATCTCCCATGTACTAGGCAAGCACTTTACCACTGAGCTACAACTCCAGCTGTTTGTTTCACTCTTACTATCTCAAGAATCACACACACAAGGTGACAACTGCATATGTGTGCTGATATACAGTGTGCTGATATGTCTGTGTGCAGATTAAATGCTTACACACACACAAATGGGGCGATCAAATTAAACTCAGAATTTTGGAACTTGGTTCAGTTGCTTCTCTAAAGAGGAGCTGACACCCTGTGACAGAGGGTGCATCACCCATAAGCGTAAGGTTGCAGATCTAACAAGTGATAGTCGTGGATGTGAGCTTGCTCATCTGAACCAGTTTTTTCATGATGCGTAAGTCTTCCAGGTGGGGCTGGGAATGGAGCTCGGTTGGTAGAGCACAAAGTTCTGGGTTCCAAACCCAGCACCACATAACCCAAGCATGGTGGCCTACACATGTAATCCTAGCAACTTCTAGAGGCAGGAGGATCAGGAATTCAAGTCCATACTTGGCTACATAGCTGGTTAGTGGCCAGGCTAGGATACATGACACCCTCTCTCAAAAAAAATCCTAAAGGGAAAGAAGGGTAAGGGTGTGACGTAAGGTAAGGGTGAGGTAAGTGATGATTGACAGGAGCAGGAATGGGAAGTGCTTGGCAGCAGCAGGCAGTGGATGGCAGGAGCAGGAAGTGGCTGGCAGGAGAGGGAAGTGGATGGCAGGAGCGGAAAGTGGATGGCAGGAGCAGGAAGTGGCTGGTAGGAGCGGGGAGTGGACGGCAGGAGCGGGAAGTGGATGGCAGGAGCGGGAAGTGGATGGTAGGAGCAGGAAGTGGCTGGCAGGAGAGGGAAGTGGATGGCAGGAGCAGAAAGTGGATGGCAGGAACAGGAAGTGGATGGTAGGAGCGGGGAGTGGACGGCAGGAGCGGGAAGTGGATGGTAGGAGCAGGAAGTGGATGGTAGGAGTGGGAAGTGGATGGTAGGAGCCGGAAATGACCAATGACCAGAAGTGCTTACAGAAGCAGGAAGAGGCAGTGCCAGACTTCCTAGGGAGGTCAAACTTGAATGAAAATGAGGACATGACTGCTCCAAAGTTGAGAAGGATGTTACTGTAGATATGAGGGAGAGTACAGACAGAGGCCTCTGGAAGAGTCCAGAGCAGGAAGAGAAAGTAGTAGACTAGACATGACCAGTAGACTGAACCAGGCCATGAGAGGAGAGAGAGACAGGAAGAGCAAGAGAGGAAGAGAAGAGAAAAGGGGAGGGGAGGGGAAGGGAGGAGAGGAGAGGAGAGGAGAGGAGAGGAGAGGAGAGGA
>CABHPP010131545.1:0-31137 GCA_902168425.1 Peromyscus attwateri | reverse complement strand
GTGTGTGTGTGTGTGTGTGTGTGTGTGTGTGTGTGTGTGTGTGTGTGTTATGAGAGAAGGGGGAAGACAAAGACAGAGAAGGAGGGAAGAAAAAGGGGAAGGAGACTGAGGAAGAAAATGAGGAGGAAGAGAAGGAGGAGGGAGAGAAGGAGGAGGGAGAGAAGAGGGAGAGGTGTAAGGAAAGGAGCCCCTTAGAGCTGTGAAGGACAACTTGTAACTGCTAGGCACACACCTCACTTGTTAAGACTCTTCATTGTTAAAGATGTATTTTGCATCTGATCTTACAAGATCTGCTACCCTGTGTGGTCTGGACACTCTGGAGGCCACACTGGTGGTCTTGCTTTGGGTTTCCAGCCCAGGCCTACAGCATCAGTTCCTAAGGTCAGACAGGAGTTGGTCAGTGTCAAGTGCTTAGGAGTCCATGACATCTCTTCTCAGGGGCGTGGTCATGGTTCGGCTGTGCTGGGCTGTGCTTTACCATTCTGGGGTCTGGACTGCAGCACTGCCCTCCTACGCTGGGTACAGTCTCCTTCTCTTTAGAGAAGGCAGGAGGTCTAAGCTCCTCCTGTTCCCAGAGAGGATTGTCTAAGGGGGAAGCCACTGAGCGTGAATGTCACCACCCAGTACTCTTGGGGCCCAGAAAACTAAAGAGGAGAAAAGAAGAAACTTGGTTGCCACAGGCATTCCTACCCCAACCCCTGGTTCTCTGCCTTTTAGGACAGAGGGACAGAAACCTCTGACCCTGTGAAATTCTTCTTCCTGAAGTTGTTTCTCTCAGGTGTTTGTTGCAGTGACGGAAGGGTGGGCTACTACAAATAGTTTCTATTTCAGTCTCAGGGACAAGAAGATAGAATGGGAAAGTTTATGCAGGGTGAACTAGTATATAACAATAACAATAATAATACAAACATAAATCTTTGTTTCTAGAGAAAACAGCACACTGTTTCTTATTGCTACTGAAACAAACTACTGAAATAAACTCAGTGATGTAAAACAACGTGTATATATATTATCTTACATTTCTGGACCGTAGAAGCCTAAACTCAAAGTGTTGGAGGGCTGGTCTTTCAGAGCTTGCAGGAGGGAAGCCCTTACCCTGAACCTTTCCAGCTTCTAGCGGCCACCTTCACTCCATGGCTTATGGCCTCTTCCTTAATCCACCCAACCCCTTGCTTCTCCATCCTATCCCCTTTCCTGCAACTAAGTAATGCTTCTAACTTCCTCCTAAAAGTTCTGTGATCAGAGTGGACCTAACTGGACACCCCTCCCCCGCAGGATGCCTCACTTGACCACATCTGCAGAGCCTTCTTTGCTGTGGATAGAGTCTTCACCTGTTTTTAAAATGAAGACATATGCTTGTGTTCTGAGGAGAGGGTACTATGCTGTCTACCTTAGATAAGGCTGGAGCTCGGGAGACGGAGGAGACAGAAGGGAGGGTCTGAACCAGAGCAGCCCAGGAGCAGAGAGTAGAGACAGGGCTCTCCTGCATGCACAGACTTTAGTGGCAACTGGCTGTCGGCAAAGATAACCCCCTCTCCCGCCAGCATGGGGGTCTCTGAGCCGCCTGGAGCAGTATGACCAACGCAGATGGCAAGACCAGCTCTGGGAGGTAGCAGCAATGGCAGCAGTGGCATCTTTTAACCAAAACAATGGCCACGAGGGCAGTGAGCATCAGGCAAGAATGCCCACCCATCCCACTGGAGTCCTAAAATCATATGGCGGAGTTCTTAAGTGACCGCATACAGCATAGAGCAGGGGAGAGGTGTCCCCTAAGTGACATGTAATGAATATCTGGACAGGGTGACGAGGAAATGAAACAAGACTGGGTAATTGTTCACGATAGTTTTTGAACAAATGTGACAGGAAACCTTCGTGTTGTGCTTTAAAACTCCACTTGTGGGTTTTGACAGACTTCATGCCGTGATCCTAGAGGGCGGAAGAGCAGGTGAGGTCAGTGCTTTCTGACCCTCACAGCCTCTCACAGCAGGCTCGGCCATGGCGAGAAGACTTCTTGCACATGCTCCTTCCTCAGGGTCTAAACCCACACAACCTGCTAGTTAGCCAGGCTCCTTCCACAGCATACAATATCTGAATAACAATAACCATATTAATCAGTGGATCCAGCAGGAGGATGAAAAAAAAAGGTGGTAGGGTATTCCCAAGATGAAATTAATTTCTTTTTATAATCTGCAATAGTTTATTTCACAAACTCATGACCTACCCCAGTATGTTTGTTCTTTATGACGAGCCATAAAAATGACAAAATACATCAGCCAAGTTCTTCGTTCTGCTAAAATGACCATATTCAAAAATAATAGCAGAGACTTGTATCCACAATGCAAAAGATGCTTGAAGTAATTGGGGCTTAATTTGTACACAAACTGTCAAGGCAGTTTTCCTCACGGCCTGCATCTTCTGAATTCATTAGTCTCTAATTACGGCCAGTGGGGACCAGCAGTTAGAAGGTTAAAGAGGTTCTGACAGGCCTAATCATTGCTCAGGAAGCTGAAAATGTATGCGCAGTCTCGGCAGATGGGGTGAGAGCGGCTGCTGCCAAGTGATAACTGTTTACTCCTTTGCACCTCCAAAGCTGTCATCCTAATAGGCACATTTTAAATTTATTAATGCTCTAGTTACAATGCATACCCAGTCTCTAATGGTATGTCAGCCTCAGTATATAAACGGAGCAATTAACACATATTACCTGGTAATGGTAAAATTATTTGTTGCCTGTTTAATTTTTTTTTTTTTTTTTGGTGGGGGTGTCTCATTCCTGGAAGAATTGTCCCAGGAAAAGCCTCCTTTAGTGAGAACGTCGTGAGCGCACCACTGAGGTTGGTCTTCCTCCTCTGATGTAGCAAACGAACCAGAATGCCTTCCCTTGGCTTCTCCCCAGCCAATTTCATCATGCTCTGGTTTCTGACCTCTCCTGCTGGAATCTGGTAGTTGGGGACAGCTCACGTGAAAAGCTGGTTTGGATTTGGGGGAAGAGGCGGGGAGTACCCGGCTTTGTAGGAGCTGGGTCTCTCTCTCCCTACCACATGGAAGGAGTGTATTGGAGTTGCTAGCCACTGCTGGGTGACACTGGCACCTGCGTCATCAAAGTCATTTCCTGGGTCATGGGCGAGGATTTTCAAAAGCTGCCCCTTTGAAGTCCCCGCCAAACTTGCAGACAGGTGCACCCCAGGATCTTGCTTACTGAACATGCACTTCATGAGTCTTGTGGGTTTTCTAAGTTTCCTGATCCTTGTGAGTTCCCTGTGTTTCTAGAGTTGGAGAGGCTCCCTGCTCTCTCCTTCAGTCTTCAGGCAACAGTTGTACAATGGACCCGTTAGCACAGGAAGCCAGGGTCCCAGGTCTCAGGGTAACTTCATGCTAACTCACAAAAGAAGAGTTCCACTGTGCTTTGTAACTTCCCATTCTGCAGTCGCCAGGATCACATCCTCTCAGACTTTGTTCTTTAGCCATGGCTTTAAGGCTCACTACTCATCAGCAAGAAGTGCCTTAGAGAGAGAAGGGGGTGGTCTTCTGTCTTCCCTGTGACTGCTGCTACGGCACTGCACAGACCTGTAATTAGATGCAGTGTTTAGGGCAACAATTGTTTTTGTGTAGGAGGCTGCAGACATGGAGACAGCCAGAATGTACAGTACCCGCTCTGTGGGCTCTGTGGAGACAGCAAGACTCCTAAGTGTCCTGGGAGTGTGATAAGGTGTTAATCTCAGCAGCAGCAGCAGCAGTCTGACCACTGTTCTCGCTAGCTGTCGCCAGTCTGTGATGGCTAATTGATTTACCCCATATAGAGGCAAAGTAACAACAACAACGACAACAAATGCCTGGAGATTTTGTACTCATTAAAAGCTATGATTACATTTCCCCAGAAGGTGATCTGTTTCAAGTTTGTTTGTTGTTGTTTTGTTTTGTTTTTATTTTTAACCACAATGGAAAGATCCTGCGCTGGATAGTTTTGAGTCAACTTGACACAAGCTAGAGTCATCTGGGGAGAGAGAAGGTCAACTGAGGAATTGCCTCCATCAGACTGACTTGCAGGCAAGTCTGGAGGGACATTTTCTTGATTAATGGCTGATGTGGGAGGGCCCAGCTCACTGTGGGTGGTGCCACCCATGGGCAGATGGTCCTGAGTTGTATAAGAAATCAGGCTGAGCAAGCCTTAGGGAGCAAGCCAGTAAACAGCGCTCCTGCACAGTCTCTTCTCCAATCCCTGCATCCAGATTCCTGTCAGGAGTTAACACCCTGGCTTCCCTCAGGAGGGAGTGTGACCTGAGAATTGTAAGTTGCAATATCCCCTTTCCTACTGAAGTTGATTTTGGCTAATGCTCTTCATCTCAGCAACAGAAAGCCGACCAGGACAGATACCAAACTGCTAGGTGACAAGCATTCTTTCCCAGGGACCAAATAACTCATCCATTGTGATTTCTTCAGAGGCCAGAAGACTAGCACCCAACTGATTAGTCAGTATGGACTGTGTGGCCCCAGGCTAGTGTCCTCCTGTCTCTGGGCTTCAATTTCTTCTGTCTCAAGATGAGGAGTTGGCTTAACCCACTTGTAACGTCTGAGATTGTTTTGTTGTCTCTCATAGTTCACAGTCCTATGAACTCAAACGTCATGTAGCCAGGAAGGGCTGTGCAATGGAGCCTGCTAGTCAGGGGCAGGTCGTGTCTTTTATCTTCAGTTCTCATTTTCAACTTGGATGTTTAATCTGCTTTGACCGTTCTATTTATTTATAACTTGTTTTTCTATCTGTGCACAGTGGATTTCTCCAGCTGTTTGCTGTATTTTTTGCTATATGAGACAACCATTCATTTTTGAAGATTGGAAAATAAAGGAGGAAAAAAACCTGTTTTCAGCACTACTTTAATGGGAAAGCCAGGGAAGAGCGTCTAGACGCACTCCGCAGTGCGTGTCCATCGGTGTGACATGACATCATAGGGAGAAGGGACGCCCTTTGGGCCTATGAATTGGGAGTATATGGGGTCTGCCTGCATGGTTGCCCCATGTGGAACCCCTGTCTGTGTCCCTGGTCAACCATCTGGCCTCCTCAGACCCTCCTTTCCCTGGCTACTGAGTAAAGGTGGATTGAATAACTCTAAGATCTGTTTCAGTGTCAGTGTTGATGAAAAAAAAAGGGAATTTCTTCAAAATAAGAGCAATAGAAATCAGTGGTAGATAGAGGAACCCACAGCTGAAATAGAAAAGGAGGGAGTGGGCTTTGAAAGCTATTTGTGGGAGAAGTTACCAAGAAAGCTTGTGCTGAAGTAGAGAGTAGGTCATTGTGGTACAACTTATGCTCAGTAAAAAGGAAACTATTAGGCAGGGTTATTCAGGTAAACTTTTAAAAAGATGATTCTGCTCTCCTGCTCACTTGGGAGTCTTGGGGATGTGTTTTTTAATCTTGTGCTCTGAGCTGCCTGTGTTCTCCTAAACATGACACAGCTCTCTTGATAATGGAGTGGAATTTCCATTCTGTAGAGGATGCTTCAGAGGATGGACCATCCACATTAGCATCCTGAAAGCTTGGTCCATGGTGAACAAAGGGCCCACATTTCAAAGCATTTTTAAGAGATGCACAGGCAAGACTAAAGTTGGAGAACCAGCGTTCTAGAAAGTGGAGGCAAAGGCCACATGGAAGCCTTCCCTCTGAAAACTGTCTATCTCCCCACATGGTAAAGCTGCCTTTCAGCTTTCTCCATGGAAAGTGAAGAGCCTGGTATGGTGGTTCCTCCCCCTTGAAACTTCTCAGGAACAAGGTCATAGCTTTGATCTACAGGTCAAGGCCAATCTTGACAAACCTAGTTCTGCCTAGAGGCTCCATTCTTCCTGTGTGCAGTGGTTTTCGTAACTGGAGCATGGTGGACTTTGTGACATGAGTCACTTTTACTGTTGGCCTTAGATGTTGAACTTCCCCAAAAATTCACTTGTGAAGCGTCAGTGACATGGGGAGATCCAAGAGAAACCACTTCCTGCTCCCTACATGCACATTTCAATGTCTAGCCTAAGCATGCAAAAGGTCCCTTTCATTGTGGTTTCCTCCATCTGCGGCAGCCTAGGACTTCCTCAAGATGAACGCTTGCTTTAGAGAAGGGAGACTCCACAGGATGGAAATCTTAGTTTCCATGTTTGCTTTTGGAAAATGATCACAAGAGGTACCAACCCAGGACCCTTGGTCTAGTCTACGGGATACAAATGCTGGCTCCCCTGCTGTGTCCATGGAACCAAAGCCAGATGTTCCCCCTTCTGTGCCTCAGTTTCCATGGGAATAGTAGGTAGGGCTTATTTCTAGGGTTGTGCTAAGGATTCAGTGAGCTGATACATGTAAAGCTCTCAGAACTGTGCTCAGAGAAAGCAAGCACTGGCGAAATATTAGTGGTGGTTAGTTCTAGACCATCTGCTGGCAGGTTCCATGGGGACAGGACATGTCCAACAACAGCTCAATTTCAGACGAACTCCACACTTGCTTTAATGTTCTATTTTCACTGTCTTGAAATCTTAGTTACTTTTGGCAAGGAGCGCCCCCCCCCCCATTTTCATTTCTTTTAACCAAGCCCAAAAATGATCAGCAAGTCTTATCCAGAGGTTGTTGGGTCTAAAAGCTAACATCTACGTGGTACTGAAATTAAAGCGGCCCGCCTTAGCATTATCAGAAAGGCCAGATGCTCCCTAAAGAAAATGTGTTTGATAATTGTGCTAAGGTAAATATTCTTTGTATATTTGCACAGAGCCAGTGATTACCTGGCTTCAGTTGTGCGACTTAATGATAATACTATGGCGCATTTATGTTCCTTTTGCATCAGCTGGACTTCTGTAGTCAGTCAACATCGAAATACACAGAGGTCAGGTCTTAGACTTAAAAAATTTACAGTATGATTCCACATTTCTTGTGTTAGCCTGAGATTTTTTTATGTGTTCAATTATTTTTCTCCTAAGCCTAATGACAGTGTATCATCTGTTCTCTGCATTCTGCAGAGTGTCCATCATGCTCGTTGGCAACCAGCCATTACTGAGTAACTTTAAGGACAACCAGTAGGATGATCATATGTCACTCATCCTGTGAGTGAGAGTGAACATATCTTGAGTAAGGATGAAACTGATGTGCAGTCGGCCCTCTCTCCAGCACATATTTTGATTGCTTTCGGTTTATTTGCTTTGGTTCAATTAAAAAAAAACCCAAGGAGACATATCATTTATACATATAATTTAAAAGGTTATGGGGGGGACCTTAGTACCTATTTTTGTGGGAACTGCTAGAAGCATCCCAGGATGAGCAAAGGATGCGGTCCCCTAATATCCCCGTTGTAGGATCTTTTAAAATCTCTGATTATCAGAGCTGTGTAGGCTCTCAGAGGTATTTTACAGTGTCGGACTGTGAAGATAAGGGGACTGAAGCCCACAGTGGTTGGAATTTCTGAAGGACAGACAGCTCACCAGTCCTTGAAAGGGGCTTTACTAGTGTCCAAGGTCAGTATCAAAGGATGACCCATGTGGTGGGGACACAGACTGGGTACAGATGGGTCCCTCAACCTGGGGGCAACAGATTGACAATGGACTGGGTGTCACTGACTGGCCCTGACAAGCTCCTAGAACACGGCGTCTTCGTCTCAATCTGCTTCCCTCTACCAGGGTCTCTGGGGCAGACTAGAGTTCATCAACCAAGGATTTTTCTGTCCCCACTCGTTGGTGCCTCCTGGTTTTAAACCACTTGTATAAAGCATGGCAAGCATGGTTTTATTTTCTGTATCCACACTGACACCACACCAACTTCTGTGAGTAGTAATGGAGTGCAGGCAGTCTCTGTTTGTGGTCCTGCAGAGAGGAAGTCAGGGATAGCTGTGAGAGGGGACTTTGGTCCCCTAAAAGCATCTGTGACCCCAAAGGAAGGGTGGGTAAGTGAAGAGCGTAGTCATTGATGCTTCCGAGCCCCAACTGTCACTTGTGAGTCTGGCTTCCCAGAGGGCCTGTAAGGGCTCTTGGAATGTCTCCCATGGAGCCCCTTGTTTTGTTACTTGGGAAGTGAGTCCTCCTGCTCCTTTGCCCCTGGCCAGCACCATTGCAGAGTGACTGCCATTATTCAAGCACAGCTTGTGCATGCCTCAGCCAGCACCAAAGGCAGTGGGCAACAGCGCAGGTTCCTAGTTTCTTGTTTCTTGCCCGTGCAAACCCTGGGCTGTTTTCCAGGAGGCATGTCCTTAAGTTTGACTATCATCTGGGTGGGGTCTGGGGTGGGGGTGAGTCCAGGGGCATCGGGACTCCTGTTTACCAGGTGGAGGTGGACTAACAAGGGAGGTTGAAAATAAATGAATTGCTACACAGATTCAAGCTGTTCACCAAAAAATGTGAGACACATGAGCTTCCGCTGGCTGGCAAGAAGGGCTTTCCCAAGGATGTGAAGAACCCTTAGAGACTAGTGAGGGGATAGAATTCCACTCTCAGTAACTTGGTCCCATTCTCAGGATCACATAGCCCAAGGAGATCCTGGGTCTAGAGTCTTTCTCGCTGCAGTACAGGACCATCTTAATGCTCGATGATGCCCTTGACTTTAGAGAACTCATCGGAGTTTGAGCTGTCAGGACAGTGGGGGAGACAAGGCAAGTGAGAACCACAAACCTCATAGGCACAGACTCTTCGCTCTATTTGAACTGTGAAAAGTCACTTAGTCTCAAGGGTGCCTCCATTTTCTTATCTGTCAAGTCTATACCTGCATGGTAGGTGGAGAAGCCGTCTATGCAGGAAAAAAACTTCAAAGTTTAAAAAAGTCCTTGGTTCACTGTAAGATGTTAATGAAATTCTCTTATTATTTTGTCACTCTGTGTGTGTGTGTGTGTGTGTGTGTGTGTGTGTGTGTGTGTGTGTGTTAATGATATCCAAGTCTGAAGATGTCATGGTCACTACATGAAGAGTGAAGACTTAATGTTTTGGATGAACACAGTGGAAAGGGATTGCTGAGCTGTGGGCTACATCCTCTACCCTAGAGGGAGAAGGGAGTAGGAATAATCACATTTAAGGAAAATGTTCTAAGTGATACCGATTCATATTTTTATATACTCCCAGCCCCCATCCCCACTGTCATTAAACCACTGGTCCAAGGTTTCAAGTATCACCTGTCCACTGAACTCTCAGAAGGTGCAGAAAGGAGAGCCGGGTTCATGCACTCATCCGTTCATTCGTTTGCCTAAGAAATAAATATTGAGCATCTGTTATGTGTCAAGCATGAGGAAAGACCTTGCCTGAACCGTCAATAAACTTTGCCCTCAGAAAACTTAGAACTTAGTAGGACCAGAAAATAGACAAAAGCTGTTGCTTATATAACACTACAGTGTCTCAATTCTATGAAATAAAGCAGGATGGAGGGTGAGTCACTGAGACTTGATGGTCTGAGGGAGCCCATTCAGGTGCTACCTGAAGAGGCTTGGGTGAGTGAAGAGAGGTCATTAGAGGCAGGGAAACAGGAAGTGGGGGTCCTGGGATTCACAAGATGAGCAAGAGACAGGGAGAAGACAGGGGAGCGAGTTTTAGTTCTCTCTAACTGTTGTGAAGGGGAAGTAGAAAGATGGTGTAGTGTGAAGTGGGGGGTTAGGGGTGGAGAGATAGCGTGATGTGATCCATTGTAAGAGCCCTCACTCCGACTGCTGCGCAGAGATAGGACTGCAGGGGTCCAAGAGCAGAAGCAGGAACCAGTTGAGCGCTGCTGTGCTGGCCTGGCAACAACACTAGGAACTTTGGTCCAAAGTCTGGACCAAAAGTCTGACTGGGAGAGCGAGGCTGGAGTAACAAGACATACGCCGGAGACCTGTGCTTATGGAGATGGGGTGTGTGGATTTGGAGCCTAAGCAAATGCAGGTGTGAGGCTGTCTTAACTGAGTTTGGAGCAAACCTGGCAGGGCCACTGACATCGAGGTGACATCTGCTCTGAACTGGTCCAGTTATTTGGAGTTGTTTATCAGACCCTGGATTGGAAGTTTAATGATCAAGCCAAGACCAGGGGCTAGAAACAGAGATTCGGGAGTTGACATAGTCGCGGCATCAGGGGTGGCCTATGACAGGGCCATTTTTCTAAGCAGAGATAAAAGCCAATCATGAGGCAGTTCTTATGGTTCAACCTGATATCTACGCCTATGAGTGAGAGAAGATCGAGGAGGGTACGTGGGTGGAGAAGTCTGAGAAATGAGCCCTGAGTTGCTCAAACAACAATTAGGAAATGGGAAGAGGAGGAAGGTCTACTTTGGGAGGCTTGGGTTCTCATACCCCCTCCCCCCGGGGCTCAGGATCTCACACCAGGAGCTTGGATTCTAAGGGTAGGTTGCTGGATACAGTTCCTGAAGTGGACTATCTAAAGGTAGAAATGCTCAGGAGAAGGCATTAGTTAAAAGGGATTTTCAGGGTCTCCCTATGCACACTATGGAGGTGGCTGACTAGTTTTTTATAAGACAGCTCTCTAGAGTAGACCACTCACCAGATACATGCTGGGACTCAGATGTTCCAAGGAAGGTGGAAGTGCAGCTCTCCTCCTTTCAAGTCCCAAGCAAGATGCACCGCAAGCTTGCTAGTCTGGAAATGCTAATTTATTACCAAGTTACTGAGGACATAGTTTCCAAGTTGTCAAAGTGCAGCCAGAGGTGTTTCTAGTCTATAACTGTGGTTTATGGGTCTCTTTGGCCTCACAGAATGATGAAGGTGGCCTGGGTGAAATGACAGATTTTAGGTTCAGGCCACCAGTTCCAGCTGGACCACCGCTGTTGCTGACAGTTCCCCCATATCTGACTAGACATTTCTGTCAAATTCTAAAGGCATATTGAAAAAAAAAAAGGTGGAACTGGAGATTGTCGTGTTAAGTGAAAGAAGCCGGTCACAGAAAGACAAGTAGCGCATTTTTCTCTCAGTGGAAATTAAGGAAGATTCCTTTGGGAAGCAGAAGGGGAAATATGGGAGGGTCAGAGAAGACAAGAGGGTCATGAGAAGTGAACATGGCCAAGGTGCGTTGTATACATGTATGAACTGTCACAATGAAACCCATTATTCTGCACAATTAATGAACACTCACATGTTTAAAAGAAGAAAAGAGTCAGACAGAGTCGGGGTGTGGGACATGAGGTGTTGGGGAGAGCCTTCCATTGCCACCTGGGTGCAGATCCTTGAGTAGGTGGAAGGCTTTGTTTTTATTTCTTCTCCCAATCCCTGAGACAGTGTCAGGATGAGCTTGCTCTAGCAAGAAGGTTCTCTAGCAGAGTTTACTCCACACAGACCTAAGATCTCTCAGAGGGAGCCTGGTATCCCAGGCTGTACTTGAACCCCGAGCTCCAGTAGGGTAGAGGGATGTTAGGAAGTTCCGTACAGATCACACTGACTCAAAGTCAATTTCCAAGAAGCTCGCTGGCCATCACCTGTCAGATGGTTGTAAGGATCAGAGAACATTGACAGTGGAATAAGATTTAAGAGATGTAAGTGCTGAAAGCCTGGATGCAATATTAACGATGAGGTAACGATGATGAGGTTGCCTGAGCCAGGGTGCGGGGGGCTGGTGGTGGTGGTGGTTGAAGTACTATGCAGAATGCTGGGAACTTTATAAAGATATGGAGGTATAGAAGTAAATACAAATCCTCCGGGACTGGGCATCTTGGAAATGCTTCAACTTCTTAGGGGAGGTCATTTCTACCACAATCAAAGGAATTCAATGCTTTTAGGCCAAGTAGCCACATACTTTCTCTGCTGTAGCCCTCATTTCCTGAGTTCTTTCCGTGGGATCTAGATGTGCTTTCTGCCTCAGTTTCTCCCATATGTATAGGCAAAGACAAGCATGGATTCCTTCCTGGTTATGTCTGTCAGCATCGTTTCCTTTGGTCAGACATTATAAAGGCTCTCCATGTGCTGGGTTTTGAATTACCATGGTTTGGGTAAGTGTGTATCAAAAGTGCTGTGTCAACATCTGTTGTAGCTAGAGTTTTTCTCTCCGGGTCCTCCCAAGACCCGGCAGTCCCGTAGCCCACTTATAAAATAAACACACAGACTCTTATATTATTTATAAACTGTATGGCCATGGCAGGCTTCTTGGTAACTATTCTTATATCTTAAATCAACCCATTTCTATTAATCTATAAGTTGCCACATGGCTTGTGGCTTACTGGTACCTTACATCTTCCTTGTCATGGTGGCGGCTGGCAGCATCTCTCTGCTTCAGCCTTCCACTTCCCAGAATTCTCCTCTCTCCTTGTCCAGCCTATACTTCCTGCCTGGCTATTGGCCAATCAGTATTTTATTTATTAACCAATCAGAGTAACACATTTAACATACAGAACATCTAACAGCAATCTGCCCTTAGCCTGCAGTGTTATTGATAGAAGTTTCAGGTTAAGCCCACCAGGAGGAAGCTAAGTCATTGGAGACATGTCTTGCAGGGGATGTTGGGGCCCTGACTCCTTCCTGTCTCTCTTACTGTTCTTAGCCTCCCTGAGGTAGAAAGACTTCCTCTTCCATGGGCTTCCACAGTAACATGCCTCATAGGCCCTATCATGCGCTGGAAACCTCTGAAGCAGTGAGCCAATACAAATCTTCCATCTTTGTAAGTTGATTGTCTCAAGTATGTTTTTAGAGCTATGAAAAGCTGACCAATGTGGCATTTCATTTACTTTGGAACGGACGCAGGGAGCTCACTCCACCTGAGCCTGCAAGTGGTGGGCCTCCAGATCCGGCCTTCTTCCCCTCTGTCCCACCCGCCGAAGAAGACTGTCGGGCAGAGCTGGGCTGAGAGTGTGGTAAGCCTCTTGCTCTTCTGGGATTCTGAAGGAGTGTCCGTTTGAAAGCAAGCTCTTCCTCTCCCTGGTCTCAGATAGTGTGGCCTGAGTCATTCAATTAGAGGAAAATAATTGGCAGTGGAGAATGCCTCTAGCAGTGGTAATTACCTCCAGTGCCTTGTTGAAATAGCCAAGCTACATTTCAGTTTATGCTGTAAAACCTTAATTATAATATAAACAGCTGCCCTTCAGCCCCGCAGGGGCAGACTTCCCCCGCCTGCCTTTTCTGGCCTGGGAATGGCACTCCCTCACAAGTGGTCAGGGAGGTCTAGAAGGGCAAAGGGGATATGGGAGAGGTGGGGCTGCTGTCCGTGTGTAGAGTGGGCCTGAGTGACTGAATCAGAGGAAGCTGAGTTCAGGGGCCCATCTTCCAATAAGAAAGCAAAAGCCACACCCCTATTTCAGTAGCAAGGGATCTTGGAGACTCCACAAGGCAGATGTTTCCAGAGCTAGCCTCAGCCTGGCTCAGCTCTCCTTGGGTGAATCTGGAAGGAGGCAAAGTTGTTTCAGGATAGCTTCACTTTCAATTTATGCTCCTAACGAGGGGAAACTGAGCCTTCCCTTCTGGAGTCCAACTCCATGCTTGGATAGGACCCTATTCAGCTCCTGGTACAAACCAGTATTATACCAAACATGGCCCCAAGTGTTGCCCACTGAAACTTCCCATTACTTCAATGTCTGGTGTGTTAATGGCTCCACTTGGGTGCCTTGAAAATTCTGTAGAAGATTAGGCTTGAAATGTAGCACCCCCATGACAGACAGACAGACAGACACACACACACACATACACACACACATACACACACACACACACACACACACACACACACACACACACACGAGAGAGAGAGAGAGAGAGAGAGAGAGAGAGAGAGAGAGAGAGAGAGAGAAACACAGAGAGAGACAGAGAGACAGAGACAGAGAGAGACTGACTGACTGACTGACTGACTTATGTTCAGGCAGTTTAGTCCAGAGTGTAGGAGACAGGAAAGGCTGACCACGACCAGGCATCTGAGAGGATCCAGGAACTGATGGGGATGCAGGAAGTAGAAAGCAGAGTTAAAGGTGCCGATGGATGGTCGCTTCCACAGACACCAGCCCATTTCTGAACCTCCTGTCCCAAAGGGGCAGTTCTATGTCATCATTTTACAGACTGGGCAGAGAGAATCACAAGTCTTTGCGATAGAGAGAAGGGATATCTGTTAGCCAGAGATATCTTTTCAATAGCACGGTGGCTTCTCAGTGGCCTTCAATACTGAGTGACCAAGACATTCCCTGAAGAGCAGGTACAATGATCAGAAATTCTTTTCATTTTTTCTTCCTTTAAAAATCTTATACCAATATAATATTATGTGCATGTATACAAGATGACAAGTATCTCATTCATAGAGATCATCTATGTAAATATATGCAAATGTAGGATGTGTATTTACATGCTTAAGGATGTTTTAGAACTTAAGGTGCATGATCAGAATTTTGGAGTCCACTGAGTTACATTGTGATATGTTGCATGTTCTAGTTTCAGAAATCATGCTTGAGGACAGTGGCCTGTTCTGAAGACTTTACATGATAGCAATTACTCCTCATGGAGTATTTCTGAGTTTGATTTCATTTAGCCTTGCAGAAGCCAGGTAACATGGAGTGTGACCCATATAACCAGACTACCTGGCTCCAAATCCTTGCTCTGGCATCTCCCTATTGAGGGTATGGGTTAGTTGCTCACATTCTGCTTCTCAGAGTCTTGTAGACCAGAACTCACTTTCTATTTTTATTTCTTAATTTATTTATTTGTGTGTGTGTGTGTGTGTGTGTGTGTGTGTGTGTGTGTGTGCACCTGTATGCATTTATGTGCACCATGTGAATGCTGGTGCCCTTGGAGTTCAGAGGGAGTCTGATCCTCTGCACCTGCAGTTACAGGCATTGTAAGCCTTCATGTAGATGCTGGGAATTGAACCTGTGTCCTTTGTAAGAGCAGCAAATGCTCTTAACCCCTGAGCCACCTTTCTAGCCCTAGAACTCACTTCCTACAGACTCCAGCCTGCTGTGAGGGTTACACAGAAGTGACTGTGAGGACTTGGCCATGAGCCCCCCTGTCACAAATGTCAGTAAGGAGAGAATTTACTGATTATGAAATGGAGCTTTGGGGAACCAAGGGGAGGAACTGGCTGCCTCGATCGGTCCAAAGCCCCACGGCTCAGGACCCACGATGAAAGCTAGTCTAAGTTTCTGCTGGCACCAGATATATGTGAGAAGGTCTGTTTGTCTTTGCTTCTAAGGATGATTCTCCCCTTCTATCTGCACCCACCTCTCTAGCCATCTCCCCAAACCAGACCAGAGAACATGGCACCTCCCTTTCAGCAGAAGACACACAGCAGGCTTCCCCTGCCATCCCCCAGCAGCTGTGTGTTCTACCTCGATGGTTTTGCAGCACCCCCCTGACCTTTGGGACAGCCTTGCTCTAAGGAGGGGCTCTGCAGCCTCCTGAAGCAATAGACAGGACTAGCAGGCATGCTGTAGGAGAGAAGGTGCATGAAGGACCCAGGAAACACAAGGAATGCTTCCATTGGGTACAGTGTGTCTGGCCAGCAGGGACTGAGCCAGAGCTTGCTTCCCACCTCCTCCTGCTGGCTGCTGGCTTTCCTTGACAGTCCCTGGGTGCCCCACCCAAATGTTCTAACACCTTATAAAATCCCGGGTACCACGTCTTTGTACAAAGATCTTGAGTCCCCTTGTGAAGATCTGGTGATTTAGTAGCATGTCATAGGGCTCTACCCTTAACCTCCTACCCTGACAACAGCTGCTGGGTTCGTCTCAGGCTCAGTCTATGGGGGTTCAGGTTCCAGTGAATGGGGTACTGATCATCACCTAAAGAGGAAGCCACCAGACCTGGGGCATCTCTGGATCACAGAGGAAGAAGCCAGCTCTGTGGGTCTCCTGGGGAATTGGTGCTCCTGCCTTCCTGCCCAGCCTTACCTGTTGATCAGCGTCCTCTGGACACCACACCAGTTTCCTACTGCACTTCTCAGGGCTAGCAGCGCCATTGAGAGCTTTCTGAGGTCTTCTAGTGTGAGAAGTGGTCAGAAAGAAACAGTAAGTAAAAGTCAAATTTCCAGAAAAAATAAAAAGGCAAACTTGCAGAAGTTCTGAGACGCTTTAAATGAGGCACTTAAAATACATTAGGATTGAAATTAAAGTCCTTGAATGGCTTTTTATATTCCTTTATTTTATGGTAGCCTGACCACAACTTTCACTTCTCTGTTCATTTCCTAGAAATCCTTCTTCAGTGAAAGCTGAAGGACCGGCCCATGTTTGCTGAGACCGGTACAATCTGGGCTGGCTTCATCTTGGGGCTTCTCTCTTGATGGAGTGTAAGGAAGGACGATGGCTCTCTGGAGACTCTTAAAATGGAGCTTTAAGAAATAACCAGCCAGTAAAAAGTTGCCTGTGGAGTTATGAGACCTAGTTGTGTGGCAGTTTCCTTAACCTCCTAATCCCGACTGTCCAATTCTGAGTTTGCAAGCCCTGGGGGCTGCTACATTAAGTAAATGGAGAGGAATGACCACATGCGGTGAGGCAGATATATCCAATGCCAGTCGGAGGAGAGGTGCACCTATTAGAACGTTCATGAAAACGGTCCCGGGGGGTAGACAGAACGCCTTCCGCCTTGCCTTTGTGGACTGTTCATATTTATAAACCAATTTATCTGGGAATAAATCCCTTTAACACACTCAGCTAACTTCTGAGGGGTATCTTGTGAGACCCCGACTCCTGAATGAACTGCTGCAGAAAGGGACTCACCAATCCTAGAATTCCCATCTCCAGAAATTATGATGCCATTTGGTCTCCTCGGCAACAGAAATTGTGGACTTTTATAGACTGCAAACTCAAGTTCATGCTCTTAAAAAAGAGTGTTTTGGTCGTTAGTTAAGAAGTCATCTATGGAAAGGAGCAGTCTCCGTGAGCTCAAGAATGTCTGCCCTGCAGTGACTCAGATGGCTGTTGGCTTTATGCCTGCCTCAGTTTCTCCTCTTGCATGCAGGGAAGAGGCATAAACCTCTTGAACATGAGAGGTCCCCTTCCCTTCCTATTCTTACTGCACCATTCTTCCTTTCAAAATCTTTCTTCAGGGCAGAGAAAGGACATCCCACAGAAGCTCAAATGATGCTTTGGAAATGGGGTTTTTGTTTGTTTGTTTTCTTTGATTCTGTTTCGGGTTGTCTTCTCGTGGGGGAACTCATGCCGTCTTATCTAGCAGAGGTCAGCAGGATTTTATTAGGTATTTGTGCTGAGGAATGATTCACATACAATGAAACTATCAACCTTCAAAACTGTCTCGAGTCACAGACTAAATAAAATTAAAAGGAACATACACAGAAGTGCCTCAGCCGAATGCTCCGTGGTGAGAGGCACAAGGGTGAGGGAGCCACACAGTTTGTGGAAACCCTCAGGGGCTTTCCTTTTCCTGTAGAACAGTCTAGAACCCAAAGTGTGAGAAATCCCATATCACCACTTCTGCAGCTTGTCTGTGTCTATGCTACACTATCCACGTGGTGGATGAAAGCGAGAGAAGAGGATGGTGCCAGCCCCACACCCCCTTCCAAGGCTCTGTTTCTGTTCACCAAGGCCTATCCTGTGTGTCACAGTCAAGAGCCAAATCCTCCCTGGAGTTTGTTCTCCTGACCTCTCTGGCTGGTTAGAAATCTCCTTTTCTCAATGGTGTATTTATAAGGTTTACACCCCTTTGATGATGAACTAACCAAGGCAAGCAACTTAAAGGGAGGCAAGCCTACTTGGGTTCACGGTTTGAGAGATACTAGTCTATTGACTAGTTAGTGGCTTTGGGTCTGTGGTGAGGCAACCTGTCAGGTGGGAATGAGTGGCAGAAGAAACTGCTGAGAGACAGAAAGGGAGGGGAAGGGGAGGGGAGAATCTCTTCTCAATATGTCCAATGACCTAATGCCCTTCCACTAGGCTTCTTGTCTCCAAGGTTCCATCATCTTTGAGAGCACTTCAGGCTGAGGCCCTGGCCTTCCGTATGTAGACTACTTGTGACCATTTCAAGTCCAAACTGTACCAGACACTCCGTTTCGTTATGCAGTATTGGTTCTGAGAAATTTGCCAACTCCTGTTTCATGACTAGCTCCTGCACGTGTAACTTGATAAACTTTCATTAAGCATATGTAGTAAGTGAATGGTGAGCTAGACTACACAGAGCCTGAGCAGAGGGTCGAAGGTATGTGGCTTAGTGTTTGCTTTGGAAAGTCCATGGATTGATGGGGGCCTTGAGGCTTCAGACCACACCACACTCAACTTCATGTCTCCAGGAGTGTCTCAAGTGTCCCAAGCAGACCAAAGATGAATGCTGAATGAGATCAGAGTGCTAAAGGTGAAAGATATCAGAGCATGAGGCTGCTGAGACAGTTCTGGGTAAAGTGCCTGCTGCCCAAGCTTGATGGCGCGAGTTTGAACTGCCAGCCTCCATACAGAGGCCAGGTGTAGCAAGATACACCAGTGACCACAGAAACTGGGGAGGGAGGGTGTCAGAGACAGAACACACACACACACACACACACACACACACACACACACACCAAGAAAAAGCCTATGAGTATGCTACATACAATAGCTTCATTTTGGCAAAACTGGAGATTACATCTTAGGTAGGTTAAATAACACTTCTAAGATCATCAAAGGCACTAAAGTCACAGAGTAGTATGAATGACACAAACCAAAGCTGGGAGCGTCAGACATGGATGGTGTGGCAATCATGGTGGTAGGTGTTCATTTATTGTTTTTTAAATTATTTTATGTGCATAGGTGTTTGGCTTGCTTGTATGTCTGTGTACCACATGTGTGCCTGCTGCCCACTGACTAGAAGAGGACATTAGATCCCCTGGAACTGGAGGTACAAATGGTAGTGTGCCAACCCTATGGATTATGGGAATTGAACCCAGGTCTTCCAGGAGAACAGCAAGTGCTCTTAACCTCTGAGCCATCTCTCCAGCTCTGGTTTGTTTGTTTTTATGTTAAAATTCAGATATATCTCTGGTGATAAGAAACTCAGTTTTGAGCACAGACATAAGCACCATTTCTCATGAACGTCCATTGTCCTTCCATGGAACCTGAGTTTGGATTCCAAAGCAGCTACTGGCCAGGCAAATGCCCTGAGAAAAGAGACTGAGCCACACTTTCCCTGGCTGATATTTGAGGATGTCAAAGTTATATAACAGGCCTGTTATGAGGATTACACTAATAGTGAATTAAATTAATATATGAAAAGGGCCGAGTTCAGGCCCCAGCCCCTGGGGAGCACTGCCCATAGTGGGAAGAATGATGTTGGTTCTGGAATAGATGTTAAGCTTGAAACATGCTCACAAGTTGCAATTGGCACTGCTAATGGTATTTGTGCTCCAAAGCAGTCATTTGTAAATTTGGTCCCCGAGTGTTGTGGGAAAGCTCTCCATCTTTAGCCCTCCATGGTTCCCACTTCCCTGTTTATCAATGACCCCTTGGAGCACTTTATCAGAAAACAAAACAAAACAGAAAACTATTTTCTTATAATTTACTGGATCTCCTTCCCCGTCAAGCTTCCTCATCTCAGAGTTCTTTTTTAAAATGTGTGTGTGTGTGTGTGTGTGTGTGTGTGTGTGTGTGTGTGTGTGTGAGTGTGGGTGTCAGAGGTAAATCTTGGGTGTCACTCCTTAGGAAATATTGACTTTATATTTTGAGATAGGGTCCCTCAGTGGAACCTGGGGCTCATCAAGTAGGCTAGGCTGGCCAGTGAGCCCCAGGTATCTCCCCAGTGCTGGGATTGCATGCGCAGGCTATATGCCCCGGTTTTTATGTGGGTTCTGAGGATGGAGGTCACAGCCTTATGCTTGTACAGCAGGAACTTGATTGGGTAAGCCACCTCCCCAGCTTACTTGTGTTCTTATAGTATGAATTATGTCCACACTTCCCTGCTGGTCTACTCAATGTCTCCCACCTCCTGTTGGGGTCCCTAGGGACTTGCTCTTGTCCCTGGATGGTGACCATCCTTCCTGTCGAGTTTTGTGTTGGCCACCTTACTGGATCAGACCTTTCTCTTTCTTGGCTATGCCTCAGTTCATTCCTCCAGGCAACACCTTGCCTGAGTCCCTTTTAGCACCATCCCCCAGTGGTGAAGCTCTCTAAGGTTTCTGTTTGAGCTATAAGGAATCCAATAGTGAAGGTACATGAGGTGTCAGTGCCCATGGTGAGGAGAAGACAGAGGCTGGCTGTGGAACGGACTGACCAAATGGGCTGTGCTGGTTGGCCAGCAAACCCGGGAGATCTGTGTGTCCATCTACCCAGCACTGGGCTTACAGGCGTGTCCCGTCTGTGACCATACCTTTGCTTTATTGTTTTTCACACGGGTTGGGGTTCCTCTCACGGTCTTGTGCTTGACAGAAGACACTATCCTGGCTGAGCATTTCTTCCTCGCTCGGCATTGTCTCAACTGTTTTTATTAAAGGGAAGTTTCTCTTGGAGCCCGTGTTAGAGGATCCAGGTGCATCTTGTGTGTCTTGTTGACTCTGCGTGATCACAGCAGGCCATTGTCTTGGTGTTGAAAAGCTTCCAGGTGACATTTAAACCACCACCAAGCAGCCCCCAAAGTGTGACTGCAACAAGTATGCTGTCAATATTGAAAAATACTGCACTTCCACATAATTCTTGAAAGTGATAGGAACTATGAAGGCAGAGTGAAGACCCACATGGGAAAATTTGGCCATCTGGACTCTCTGACTGATGTGGACACTGACATAATTCAAAGCTGTAAGAGTTTATTGGTCATCCGGACTATGCTAGTTGTATGTTAGACTTCCCATATCAGCACTTTTTCTTTTTGTACATGTGTGTGTGCACATGTGTGTGCATGCATGCATGTGCTTGTGCCTCTGTGTGTGTGTATGATATGAGTGTATGTGTTAGTGTTTTTGTGTGTGGATACATAAGTGTGAGTGGGTGTGCATGGCTGTACCTGTGTGTGGGGAGGCTAAGGGCATCAGCTGCCTTTCTCAATTTTAGTTTACTGGGGCAGGGACTCAATGGTTTGGCAAGCACAGATAGCCAATCACCCCAGGGATCCCATCTCCAATCTTCCCAAATGCTGGACTCACAGGCAGTTATCACACACACCCAGCTTTGTGTAGTTCCCGAGGATCTGAACTCTGGTCCTCACACTTGCGAGGCAAGTGCCTTAATCCGTGGATTCCTCTTCCCTCTCCTGGAGTAATACTTCTTCATCTGGGTCTGTGATCTCTGAGAGACTCACAATGGACTTTGCGGCTATGAACCCTCTGCACCCGAGGCTGAAATGTTGTGTGTGCACATCCGTGTTTCTTGGGCTGCAGGAGAGAACCCATCACCTTCAGCTGATACTCCGAGGGTAGGTGGTCACACCTCGGGGTCCTCAATGGATCAATACCTTCTCTGGGCTTGTGAAAGGATGCTATAGTGTAGAGTATCAAAATTAAAAAAAAAAAAAGTCCCCAATTATTAACTGAAATGTCCTCTCAGAAAACAGGTAACGTGAGAATAATCTTCTGATTCAACAGAGTAACTGTAGAAGTGAGTCGGGTCTCGCACTGCTGAGATACAAACATTTGCGGAGAATCACGCTTGGATCCTGCCATGACAGAGCATTCATATCCACCCCATCATTCATCCCTCCTCACAAATCCCTTTTCTCAATTCTCCGCAGCCACCTGCACTTTCCACTTCCTGCTCTTTCGCTTGTGTGCCCCAAATTCTTCCCCCTACTGATCCCTCTCTGGCTGTCTCACCCCCCCACCACCACCCCAGTTCCCTTCCTCTGCCCTTGGCTGCAAACCCGTGCTGTCATTCACAACAGGGCACCTGTCCTGGGCCTGGAGAATCAGGCTCCTTGCTTTCAGACAGCCCCGGAACAGGGCAGCGACTTTGGTCTCTGGGTTCCTCAATAGCCTGGACAACAAAGGCGTGGTGAAAGAAGGAGTCTTCTAAGGAGTTCACATTACAGCCCATCGTGAAAGAAAACGCTGATATTGTTACCACTGCCAGTTTCTTCTCATTGTGCTCCTTGTCAAAAACATGCCCCCTCCAAAGGGACGGGATGCGTTTCAGGACAATTTGAGAATGTTCGGTAACCCGATATTATCTCCATGTCTCTTCTTGTTTCATGTTGCTTTCTGATCCTTGAGTTCTCCCAAGTTCACAGCGGTCCGTGACATTACGGTGACTCGCTAACTCCCATTATCCTTACAGTCAATGGGAGGACAATGAGTTGTGTTATTCTGTATTCCACCTCCCTGTCATTCAGCGTTTTATCTCTGCTGATACCCCAGGACCAGACACAGAAACCAAAGTCGGCTGTCTTGTCTTCAGGGAATCTCAAATGCCTTTTGTTCCGAGAGGCGTTTGTATCCACCAGTCAACTGAGGACTCACTCTGGAGAAGCCTCAGTCAGCACACAGCCTGAGTGGAAGGGGATGGCTGGGCTGTGAAATATTCACAGTTAGAGGTGCCTCAATCGTGTTCTCCTTTTGGCCCCATGAACCTGAAGGGATCCCCCATGGTAGCTGCCAAAGCTTGCGAACGTGGCTGTCACCTGGATGGACTAACATGTGTGCCTCATATCCACTTCTGACTTAAACCTACTCACACAGGCACATTTATCTCCCTACTCCATCTGCCAGCCAGTGCTGTCAAACATCTGTGACAAAAGTCCAAAGGTGTGATGACAGGGATCAAAGAAGACCTGTTTTCTCCTCCTACTTCTTCGAAAGCTGTAATAGCCCCCCCCCATACCCTGCATCTTTAACTGTCCCTCATGTACTGCTCAGACTGTACACATGCCAAATTAAATGGCATGCTATTTGTATTGCCGAGAAACAAAATCTTAGCCGATCAATAAACTTGTGTCCAAACAGAAGGCAATGGGAGGATGTAATGGCAGTTAATTTGAGGTCATCCATTGATGACTATTAAGTGTCTAGTCTAAGCAGAAAACAATTGACAGATACCACAGAGAAGATGAGAGAGGGAAAGGAGAACTGAAAGGAAAATATAGAACATTACTTTAAAAGTTCTTAGAATTTGCCCATTGTGCAAAATAATTGTTTTTTTTGGGGGGGTGGGGTCGCTGAGGATACAACTCGCTGCAATTCATGCTGTGCAGGCATGAGGATCAGTTTGACTCCCATACTCACCTGAAAGCCAGGCCTGTGGATGCACATCTGTAATTCTCACACTCGGAGGGAGAGACTGGTGGACCCCAGGGCTCGCTGGCCAGCCCATCTAGCCAAAGCTGCAGGCTAGCTCAAAAACTCGAGTGCAGAGCGAGACAGAAAGGAAAAATCTGACATCCACCTCTCACCTCTACACATGTCAACACAGGCATGCACCTCTCCATACATGTGCACATGCCCACAGGAACACATGCAGACACCATGTACACAAACATACACAAAAGAATGGGCTTCGTTATGTTATTTTCATACATGTATATTATATACTTTGATCATTTTTACCCCATGAGTCTCTCTCTTGTTCCCCTACCCATACCACTTGTCTCCTTCCTCTTCCCAAATAGTCCTCATTCTGGGCCAGGTGTGGTGTGCATGCCTTTAATCCCAGCACTCAGGAGGTAGAGGCAGGCAGACCTCGGTGAGTTCTAGGCCAGCCAGGGCTACATAGTGAGACCTTGTCTCAAAATAGATAGATAGATAGATAGATAGATAGATAGATAGATAGATAGATAGATAGATATGTGGTATTGTGTTCCCCAAAATATTGTGTACCCTAATAAACTTATCTGAGGTCAGAGAACAGAAAAGCCACTAGATAATTAGGATAGGCAGTGGTAGCACACGCCTTTAATCCTAGCATTCCAGAAGCAGAAATTCATCTGTTTAAGGATACAGCCAAGCATGGTGACTCATACCTTTAATCCCAGAAAGCGAGCCTTTAATCCCAGGGAGTGGTGGTAGAAAGCAGAAAGGTATATAAGGCATGAGGACCAGAAACTAGAAGCATTTGGCTGGTTAAGCATTTGGCTGGTTAAGCTTTCAGGCTTTCGAGCAGCAGTTCAGCTGAGAGCCATTGGGATGAGGACACAGAGGCTTCCAGTCTGAGGAAACAAGATCAGCTGAGAAGTTGGCCAGGTGAGGTTAGCTTTGGCTTGTTCTGTCTCTCTGATCTTCCAGTGTTTACCCCAATACTTGGCTCCGGGTTTGTTTGATTAATAAAGACTCTTTAAGATTCATGGTACATAGATATTCTCACCAAATAGTCTCCTTTCTACTTTTAGGTCTTTGTTTAAAATCCAGATTCTGCTCATGGGAGAGATATTTGCCCTTCTGACTGACTTATTTTAACAGGTGGCTCTCCTGTTCTATCCAACTCCCTGCAAATGACATAATTTCATTCTTGTGATGCAATGCTTCATCATACATAGAATACATTTTCTTTACCCACTTTTCTGTGAATGGGAACCTAGGCGGATTTCATACCTTGGGTAATGCGTGTGTCATGTCCAGGGATCTCTACAGTATGTTAGCCCATATCTAGCAGTGCCAGATATGGGTCATCTTAGTGTTTTCAGGAGCCTCAATACTGATTCTGGAGTTCATATTCCAATCAGTGAATCAGGGTTTCCCTTTCCCCTATATTATCACCAGCATTTGTTTGATGATAACCAAACCCAGGACCTTGGGTGTGATAGGTAAATATTATACATTACATTCTAGCCCTTAAACATCACTTACAATAAGATTTGCTTCTTCAGAGTCCTTGATGAAATTAGAACTAAATATTCAGAGTTTCAAGATTTACAACAAATTTCTCTCTTATCATCTGAGAGAATTTTTTTTATATTTTATGTAAATCTGGACTTCCTTGCCAAGAAGAATCTGCTTCCATGGTAAAAATGTACATAGTCTGTAAAAATAGTGAATGGTGGCTGCTGAGATGACTTAGTGGCTAAGTGTGCTTGCCTCCAAGCCTCATGACCTGAATTTGATCCCCAGACATGCGTGGTGGAAAGAGAGAACCAGGTCTCTCAAGTTATCATCTGACTTCCTCACACATGCCCTGGCATGTGTACCTACATAAAATATACAGTGAATGAGCTTTGTGTGCTCATCCCAGATAATTCTTACCAGGTAGAGGTGGCAAATAACTGCTTTTTACTTCCTATCTACTATGTCAGGAATTTCCCTGGGCATTGAACAAGCAAACATGGGATGGTTTAAAAGAAGTTCAAGAAATATATTCATAGATTTAACTCTAGTTAGTGCATTTTATCAACTCCATTGCTGTCCAATGTAGTTTCTGACCACGCTTGTGCTCAACTAGACAGGTCTTTACAGAAGGGTTGGTGCCAGCTTGCCTATGGTTATGGAAATGAGAAGCATTTAATTGGTGCTCGGCAAAGAGCACTTCACTCAGAGTCTCACATAGGCCCATGTTAGGAGGGTTCCCATGTTAGGAGGGTTCCCATGTTAAGAGGGTTCCTGAGACCATTCCTATGTTCAGAAGAAAGAAGAACAATCTGGGCAGTAAACAGTGACTCCTGCCAACATGGTATAGAACCATGGTGGCCAAGCTGCCTGGCTTTTTCCATCTGATCTTAGACTTAATAATTCCTGGTTTCTGAGCAGGTTCAATTTCAGAACACAGGAGAGACACAAATGCTCACAAAGCAGTTGACATTTTTTGGACAGTTTAAACAGTCATTTCCTCCCAGCACCAAGCTTCTCGGGACACAAGGCCTTTGCCAACTGTCCCAGTTTGCTTTCTATAGCTGAGATAAACAGCATGACCAAAAGCAACCTGGGAAGAAAAGGGTTTGTTTCATCCTGCAGCTCACAATCTATCACTGAGGGAAGTCAGGGCAGGAACTGAAGTAAAGGCCATGAAGGAGTGCTGCTTACTGGCTTGCTCCTCTTGGCTTGCTCAGCCTACCTTCTTATACACTCAAGACCACCATGCCAGGCATGGTACCACCAACAGTGGGCTGAGCCTCCTGCATCAATCACCAGTCAAGAAAATGTACCACAAGCTTGCCCACAGGCCAGTGTTATGAAAGCAATTCCTCAAATACAATTTCCTCTTTGGGCTGGAAAGGTGTCTCAGAAGTTAAGAGCATTGGCTGCTCTTCCAGAGGTCCTGAGTTCAATTCCCAGCAACCACATGGTGGCTTACAACCATCTATAATGAGATCTGATGCCCTCTCTGGCAAGCAGGCAGAACACTGTATTCACAATAAATAAATATTTATAAAAAAGATTTCCTCTTCCCAGATGATGCTGGCCTATGCCAAGTTGACAAAAAAAAAAAAAAAAAAAAAAAAAAAAACCAGCACACCAACCTGATGAATAAGTAAAATATAAACAAGCTTCATGCTCCAGCCTGTGTGCCAAGAGAGCCAGCCTCTCATAATCCAGCATCATGATGCTTGGACTCCACACTGGACCCACCAGGGAGACCAGGCTTCATCAGTCAGTGCCCAGACTCCTAGGTCTATCACAGGCAAACTCAGCTCCAAAGAGAGTAAATAATCATGCAGGTCATTAGGGAAGCCTGTGAAAGCACAGATATGTAGCTCTGCCCTGCCCTCCTGTTAATTTGACCAAGAGGCAGAGGTTCTTTACAACAATGGAGAGAAAAATGGTAAAACTGAAGCTGTGTTAGTTACACCAAGGGCTTCTGGGGTGGAAGTTCATGCTAACAAACTCCACTGCAGCTCATGATCTGCAGTAGCTCCCTGGGCTGCTTGAACTGTCTTTCTAGAAGTCACCTGAAGAGAGGCTAACTGTCTCCAACATCTGCTGTGCCACAGAACTATCCCATATCCTGGACAGGAGCAAGGCATTCCCCTGGAAGCCACTAGACCCAGAAGGCCCAGAAGGCCTAACTGGAGCAAGCTAGGCAGTGAGTCTATCCATTGCCTTCCTTGGGGCTTTCCCACCCACACTCAGTGACTTCAAAGCAACCCGGGTCTTGCTTGCATGGGGTATGAAGGTAATCTCTAAAACTCATTTGTGGTGATATTTTGTATATGATCTAACAAATAAAGTTTACCTGAAGATCAGGGCAAAGCCAGCCACTTGTTAGCTAAAGAGGCCAGACAGTGGTGGCACACACCTTTAATCTCAGCACTCTGGAGGTAGAGGTAGATGGATCTCTGTGAGTTCAAGGCCACCCTGGGCTACACAAGATTGATCCAGTCTAAAAGAGAAACAGAGCCAGGCAGTGGTGGCACACACCTTTGATCCCAGCACTTGGGAGGTGGAGACAGGAAGTGATATGGCTGGGCAGAGAGAGGACTATAAAGCGGGAGGAGACAGGAACTCAGTCCCTTTTGGCTGAGGATTTCATAGAGGTAAGAACTAGTGGCTGGCTGCTCTGCTTCTCTGATCTTTCTGCTTTCACCCTGATATCTGACTTTAGGGTTTTATTATTAAGACCAGTTAGAATTCGTGCTACACTCACTCATACTCACATGTCAACAACCCAAATGTGCTAATCAGGTTAAGTTCTACAGAAGGGGGGTGATGCTCAATGGTGGGGTTCTGGGTTCAATGGCTCTTGGAAGACCTTTCCTTTTCCCAAAATTAAGTTTCCTATCAGGGCAGGGGTAGAACTTTCCCATGTTCTAATGTAAGCCAGATCCGCAGCTCCAAGATGGTTCTGATTTCTAGACTTCAGACGGCTCTCACGGCTGCACTAGAGCACACAAAGCCTCTGGTATCCTCTACCTCCTTTCAAATAGAATCCAACCCCAAATGGTTTGGAGACAGTGGGAAAATAAGAGTTGGAAGTGCCTATAATGGAAAATTAATTTGCCCAGGGTGAGGCTGACTCCAAGTATCCATTTGGGAAAGTTGCCTGGGTATTTTCATTAATTCTACCTCCCCTCTGTCCACCTTCCTGCCATCAACTGGAAATCACATTTCACTGGGTAAGTTTTTCATTTTTACAAGACCATGTTCTTTCACTAAACTTATTTATCTAGCAGAGCCCTGATGTGATATAATTTGAGTAAGGACAACACTGAGTTGGTGTAATTATTTCTTAATATTTAAAAGCTCCCTTGGTTAATGTGTTTTTGGAGACAAGCTGTTAAATCATTAGGGATGGTGTTTTGCAGCCTTTTTCTAAGCAGCAGCTAATGTGGACTTGAGCTGTTGGGCCAGAAGACCACCCTCGCTCTGCTCCCCATTAGCATGCTGGTAATGAGCAGGCCCATTCTGACAGGTCTTACCGCCAGACTTACATTTGACAGATGTGATGATAATTGAAAACTTTTATTTAAAAAGAAAAAGTAAGGGAAGTTTATGGTGTGCTCTACAAGCTGAAAAAGGAGAGGAAACTTCTGGAAGCTTATGCCCATAGAGAGATCCTTTGGATGGTGGCATGAGACTTTGGAATAGAAGAACAGGATAAAAATGATTTACCTACAGGTCTCCAAGCTGACACATCACAGAGGTGCTGGCGTGTCAGCATATACTGCAGCACTGTTGTTCACAAGAGCTGAGTTATGGACCCACCTGGGTGTCCAGCAACAGAGGGGTACATAAGGGAAACATGGTACATACACAATGGGATATTTTTCAGCCATAAATAAGAATGAAATTAGGTCATTTGCAGGAAAATAGCACCACGAGAGACCATCATATTAAGTGAATTAAGTTCGTTTCTGGCAAATATCTTGTTCTCTCTCATTTGTGGTTACTGGAGTTTGTGGGATATATACTATGTGTGCATATGTGACGTGAGATCAGAAGCAGAAAGACAGGGACAGAGGATGACAGACAGGAGGGAGGGACAAGCAGGGGAGGATGGGTGAATGTGCTCAATGCTAGCATTCACTTGTATAAAAGCATCCTTGTGTACAAGGCACGTACACAATGAGAATGTTTTATGTACTAAAATATTCTTGTGTGGTTCTGGAGGATAAGACCCAGAGTAAGGCATGACTGACATGGGTTAATGAAGCTATTTCCAGAACATCAGTGTCCCCATTATGTGGATTGTTCTATTGCTCTGACAAGTTACTACACACAGTGGCTTAGGCCACCCTTCTTGTCAAAGTTCTGGACGTGAGGTACCAGTGAGGTGGGTCTCGTAAGGACTCTCATCCTCTCTGCAGGCAGTCGACATCTGCCCTTACAGGGCAGAAAACTCTGGTGCCTCTTCTACTCCTTATAAGGGCACTAATTCTATCACAAGGGCTCTATCTCCCTGACCTATGCTGAACTAAACAACCTCCCAAAGGCCACATTCCTAATACTATTGTCTTGGGGGTTGGGGCTTCTCCATGTGGATTTGCCAGGGAGGCAGAGTGCAGTGGTGATCAATCACATGATTCTGGGCTGTCAGGGAGATGCAGGCCAGCTACTGGCAGCTCTAGCAGAAGGAATCACCATGGAATGGGTTGTTGGGTGGTTTGCTTCCTGTTCCCCTCCCTGACACGGTGCTTCCTTAGTTACTGTGTGAGCCCCTGGAAAAAATGAGAAACACAAAAGCCAAGGATTCAGGTCGAGGTGTTCATTGAAGCATTGCTACCATGGATGATTTCATGGTCAAGTTGGACAAGTCTATGGATGGAAATGAGAGTCACCCTTGAAGACAGGAGCATAATCTCACATTTCTAAGCCACAGCTGCACTGTGCTGTCCCATGTGTGGGTCATCTGGTGACCTCTGAGCCAAGAGTCATTGTGCTAATGGACTGGTGCAGAGGAAGAACAGAAGAGCTACCAGCCTGGAAAAACATTAACCTTGACACAAACACCACCAGTCTTTTTAGCAGACATTAAACAGGTGCATGGGGGGACATCAAAATTGCTCCCCAAACCCCGAGCCTATGGTGGGAAGAGATTTCAACTCTAATTTAGCATATTGTTCAGATCAGAATCAAGTGACTTCTTTAGGATTAGTGGGCCTCAGATGTGGGGGTTTCAGGAACTGCACATTGGAAGCTTCCTGGGTGGATGAGAGAAAGCTCAACCTGGCTCTTACTGCCTAGGACGCTCTTCTCAGGCCCATGTTCTAGCAGCCCCCATCTCCGCTCCCTCGTCCTGACCAACTATTGAGCAGCACAGTGACTTCTGTTGAGCAAGCTCCCACTTTTCACCTCTTCTCTGGTGGGACTTTTATTTTGTCATCTTAGAGGTGCCTTACTGCTGTCCCCTCTGCATGAACTGATGACAGTGACAGTTATGATGTTCTGCTAAGAGACCCAGCAGTATGCAGGGGGAAAGAACCCTCTTAAAGTCAAACATGCACGCACTCATGCACGCGCACAGACACACACACACACACACACACACACACGTTTAAACATGTAGTTTTTATCCTCTCTTTATCTCATCTCTGAGATGGGTTTGTAACTCCACAGATGAACTCACCAGAACTCACTGAAAAGGAGGAGGACTTGGGCAGGTGAGTGTGTTAATGCTGAGCCCTTGAGATTTTTGAAGCCTATCATTGTAGGGGATATTTTCCTCTGAGTCACTCCCAGAAAAATCAGTTCTTTCACTCTCTACTCCCTCACAGCCAGCCCTCTCTTCTCTGGACCCCCTCTTGAAATTCTCCTGCTCTATTGTGAGGAATACAATCTACTGCCTTGTAGTATCTGTCTAGTGACCCAGGGGCGGCTCTTATTAAAATAATCTCAGGTTAGAGTAGGGCTTTAAGATGCTTGTTTGTTCTAGGATTAAGTCTGACTTTGCTGCCTTACCACTAGATAGATGTACAGTACGAGTCCTCGGTTCTAGTTTCTGAATCTAAATCACCTGTCTCTCAAGGCTGTTTTGAGGACCAAGTAAGGCCCGAGGAACCACCTAGGAGTGTGCCTGTGAGGTTGCAGTCACTCAGTTTGACAGTTGGTGTTAATTGGTAACTAACAGAATCTGGAATCCTCTGGGAAAGGGCCTGTAGGCACGCCTGTGGAGAGTGATCTTGATGAACGTCTTGTTAATGAAGGAGGTCTGACAGCTGTGGGTATCACTGCTCTCTAGCTGGGCTACTGAGCTATGCCAGCGGAGAGAGGGAGATGAGTAGCTGCAAGCAGTCATCACTCTCTGCTCCTGGATGTGGAAGTGGTGTGTCCAGCTGCCTCAGGCTCCTGCTGCCTTGATTTCCCCATCTTGATCAACTGTAGGCTTGAACTGGGAGCCAGAAAAAGCAAAAGCTACTTTTCTTCCTTAAGGTCTCTTTAGTGAGAGTGCTTTATCAAGGAAATAGCAAAAGGAACCACAGCAACCAACAGGAATGATCTCCCGTGTCTGCCCTCTCCCACGATTCCTTTCACACATTTGGAGAGAGTAACCA